>SKCR01032380.1:0-21886 GCA_019454045.1 Zanthoxylum bungeanum
AACAGAAATACAACCGGGAATTGGCGCTCTGAGCACCAACCCCAACAATATTTTAGGTACTTTACCTAATAAACTAGATTCGAAGACCTATTTGAATAGTCAAATCAGTCCTAGTACCCACTCTTCAAAAGTGTGGATATACGAGTCTCGTTTAATTGTGTCCTAGACAACAATGCCGCAAATAAGTCTCTATTGATCAAATCAATTTGAGCTATTTATTTGTCATTTTATATGTTTGAGATTTTAATTATATTCAAAATATAAATTCTGATATTCACATCCAATGTGTTTATCTCAGTATCATCTTTATATAATGAAACACTTAGTGTTCTAGAATATAAAGGTTCATCCGCAACGGATTAAACACTGATATAGAGATAATGTCTCTAGTCAAACTAGTTACATTATAACAGTTCCTAATTTAAGTACATACCCAAAGGGTAGTTCCTAAACTTAGGTATCTACGGTCGAAACAGCGACTTTCGTCCCGTTTCCGATTCGCAGAGAAATCTCGGCTTGAAGTTAGTATCCTTCTCATAGCGGATTCTGAACATCAATACATATATTTTATGTACCACACTAAGTATTTAAAATCCAATTTCAATACTAGTAGTGAACATAACTTTGACAAATATTTTTAAAGTTAGAGCCTCGCCCTTTCTTTAATTCCTTCGTGTCTGCCATATCCAAATGGTAGTCACTTTGGGATATGTCAATTATCTTTTCAATATTTCACAAACCTTTGGCCAAGCCTTGGGTTTTAGAATATCGAAATGATGTGCACCTGTGCAACATGCCCAATTGCAAACTTTGACTTTATCTCCACTAGAATAGTCAATTAATTCTCCAAGAATTATAAATTGCAATTTTAATACTTCTTAAATCTAAAGATAGATTTATTGTCAAGTATATTAAATTAAGCACTAAAGCCATCATCACATAAATCTTCCAAAGATTTTATGCTCTACTTATTTGCTTAATGATGGGCTTAGATATAACAAGTTATTTTATCCAATAAAGTAACCTATTATTAATTCCCAATGAAAATTAAATCATTTAAAACATTTAATCCAAGGATTATATATTTTAAATATTCAACTTTTCAATTCTTTCTTGATTTCAATAACCCAACTATTTAATCAATTTAATAAGGTACTATTCATTATAATGATTACAATAATCCATTATTTAATCAATATAATTTTAATTCAAATATATTGATTACTATAATCCAATTATAAAATCAACTATATATCGAATGAGTTTGTATATAGTCCAACTATATATATCTTTAAAACAACATAAAATATTAGTCCAACTAATACTTTTGATTAATATGACGAGTAAAATATAGATGAGCGCGTTTAGCGAGTATTCGAACGAATGTTGCAAATTCAATACTTGCCTCCCACTATTTTTCGTCGAGCCTCTAACCCTCTGTCGAGTACTCGGGAAACCGTGTTTCCTAGTGGGCTAGGATCCCGTTAAATATCACACAATCTTGACTTTGGCCAACAAATTGTATGATAATTAACTAGGTAGATCTCGAAGATCAATTGGATCTCATCCAACTCCTAGATCCAGTAGGTGGACATCCAAGTCCCAAACATATATCTAATATATGCCTATATATCGAATATATACCCTAACCTTTTTCCTCTGAATCAACTAGGCCTTGGCTTTGGCACAACAAACCTAGTGATCCCAGTCAAGCGCGGACCATTGACATGGAAGCTTCGTAATCAATGTCAATGGACAAGAAGTGGTCTTGACTTTGGCCAACAAACCACAACTTGGACACAACACCGATATGGAACAAAGCCTCGTGATTAAAACACATCTTTGACGGACAAGGGCTTGACTTTGGCCAACAACCCCTGCCAATCTCAGATCTTGAGTAAGAATCACTCAATGGAAGGAAAATAAACGCTTGATATTTAACGAGGGTTTTTCGCGTGCAAATTGGCTACCAATTTAATTATCTTTGTTAAGGTCTCATCATCATACACCCTTAAACATGCATTCTAAATACATAATAAAGCGAGTATAGAAAATAAATAATAATGATATGCGGATGGATACTTTACACATTGATCCTAGATCAAATCTCTCCCTTTCTCACTCAAGCCAGCACTTGTATTACTCCTACCCGTTACACTACACTTCTAAAGAAACCTCATTTACATGGAGGGGAATAGGTGAGAAGAGATACAAAGAGAATGAAGGTGATAAGGCTGGACACGCAGGTCCAATTTAATAAATCGAATTTATTACAACAATTTCTAAAAATTGCCCCACCCGACTAATATCCATCCGATATACATTATTCATACAACACAACCACGTATTCACACACATAAGCATGCTATTAATCAATCTAATCAAATTAATTAATCTGATAATTAAGTGATCATCCAATGTTCAAACAACGATTTGATTTTGTTCGAGTCAAACTCGTTTTTGCGAATAAGTACTCAAAGTACGAATTCATGAATTAAATTAAACTACATCATTAAATCCAATATAACATGTATTTAATACTAATTCACTATTCAATTCCAAATTAAATATTACACTTTTATTTAATAAACCTTTTACGATTTAAATTCCAAATTAATCGTAACGCGTCTCAAAGACCGATTAACGTCCAACGTCAATTCAATTAAAGTCTAATGGGCTTTTAATTGATTTCTTAAGGCGTGGACTTTTGGTCAACTCGGTCAAACCGATAACCAAGGTCCAATCCGGGATTTACCCCATAAGCCCATAAATCAATCTTGGCCCATTAGGCCCAATTGAACTTTAAAGGTTCATTAAGTCGCATTTGGGCTTAACGGAAGTGGTTTTGGGCCCAATTGGATCCAATCCACTTGGCCTAAACCCAACTTGATAAAATCAAGCCCAATAAGCCCAATTACAACATTAAAGTCCAATTTCCAAAATTAGGCCCAATTAATTAAATATACAAAATCCAATTTCATATTCAATAAAACTAAAGTGTATTACATGATCAATTACCCAAATCAACATTTCTAAAACATGAATTTACATAATTAATCATGGTCATTTTCATCAATTGGTGTCCAACACAAATTAATCAAAAATCAAACCCATTTACTTGCTTAAAGCTCTCGGCCAAAGGATGGATTTTGTGTCCAATTTGGTTTCGATCCAATCGACATCAAATCACCATCCAATTTGATTTCATACACATCCAATGTCACAAAATCAAAATTACCAAGACATTAGGGCAATCAAACCATTCGGCCAACATAGAATTTTTGGGGTTTTTGTCCAATTCGAAATCCAATCCAATTCGATTCAAAATAACATCAACCTAAATGATTCTAACTCATCAAATGAATTAAAAATCAAAAATTTCCAAGAACCAAAATCACATTCACATTCGGCCAAGGTCAAATATTTGGGGAAAATAATTCCAAATCATTTTTCAACAAATTGGTCCAACCAAAATGAAATTAAACATGTTATAAGCATACTTAAACAATCAATTTATTCAAATCATGCTCAACAAACATTTACCCAAATTTTAAGCCCTACAATTTCATGCTTGAACCTATAGCTCTTGATGCCATTGTTGGTTATTATCTAGGTCCCAAGATCAAACAAGACATGAAAATCATGTGTGAATACATCAACGGAGATAGCGGAATACTCACATCGATCGGTTGAGTCGATTTGAAGACGAACAAAGCCCAAAATGCCCACTGTTTTGGCGCCACTGCTGTGCAGAATTCTTCACTGGTTTTGGCAGTTTCGGATCTCATTTTGAAGCTCCAAACTTCGTCGAATGGATCCCGCCTCATGGGTGAACCTCCCTACCACCTTCGCAAGTCTCGTAAGTGTGCTAGCACTTGGATTTTCACCATGAAAATCCACTCTTGGCTTCCCTATTGCTCACGTTTTTCTGGTTCAAAACCAGTGAAGAAATGCGCCTTGGGCGTGAGATTGAAGAGAGAAAATGAGAGAGAAAAATGTTGTTAAGTTATTACAAAAGTGGTATAACATTTGTTTATATATTTTTTAAAAATAACAAATGTTTTTACCATTTAATTTGCTTTCAAAAACAAATTAAATCAATTGTAATGACCTTGAGTGTTCCACACTCCAAAGTCAAAAGTCCATCACAAGTCCATCAAGTCACATCTACTTTAATAAAGTGACATGTTGTCATTTCACATCACTCAAACTGATAAGTGATTTGACGCTTGATGCGACTAATGATTTGACGCTCGATGTGACTTGCGTCGCCGCACTCGAATTCGAAATACGAATGAACTCGCAATCACACTCGGGCTCGAGTTCGTTAATTCCAAATTAACGATTTTTCCGTCGCGTCGTAATTAAATGATTACGCCTAGCGAATTCACTATTCACGTCGCTAACGAATTAATTCTAAATTAATTCGTTCGCCCGAATTAAAATCTAATTTTAATTCCGCGTCGAAATCTAATTTCATTTAATATATCGAATATATTAATTTACCGATTAATTCCAAATTAATCTTTATCTCTCTCTTGACGATATTTTATCCTAGATAAAATATCTCTATAATTAATCCTAGATTAATTTTCTCTTTCTTCTATATAATCCCAGATTATTTAAGAGTGCGAGTTATGTGTCATCGGTGGATTATCGGGAAGCAACCCATGAGATCCCCGGATAAGTTGGCAGTAAATACGGTCGTCGGAGTATCCGAATCACGTACGTACCAAGTACTACGTTCTATCGATTTACGAGACAAGGTCGACTCCTAGCAAAGCACCAAGTCTTCCAAATTCTCCGGACATATCCATTTAAGAATATTAAGATTTGTATCAAGCGTAGTATACCATTGTATTGTGCATATCGGCCCAGTATCGGATAGTCACGTGCTAGGGCTGGGGCTGGATAAATGTCTGCCCCGTCCGAAACACATATCGGATGTCTGGTAACATAGTCTCTATAATCGGATATTCATGACCTGGTCACAATATCCCGATTGGATGCGCATCACTCAAGAGCACTAGTACCGTATCCTGCGTGACATCATCTCCACTATGACTGAAGTGATACTTCCGTCTCGACATCACACCCAATACACTACGACTCTCTGATAAACCCAGAAGTGGTGTACGCAGAACCGGTTAAAGCCTTGTACCACCAAGACCAAAGTCTACCGATTATCGTAAGTATTAGCGATGTAAGTCTCAGGTTAAGACTATACACACCTACCTTGATTTCGGCCTCCCATAGACACATAGTCATAATACCAATGGGATTCCGAGGGGTCTATCCAGAGCGAAGCTGTTTCCCGTACTATCGGTGAAACACGACCTCCTATCGCACTTGCATAAGTATCCGATACTTATATATATGAGAACTATGCCGTTGTGCCCTCACAACGCACACAAGTGCAATACTAGCCTATTCCGCATTATCGATGTCCAGTCTCGATAATACTCCGGCTAGGGATATTTAATGATTAAACCTTCGGGGATTGATACTGTCTCATATCATTCTCAATCCAGGAACTAATCATAGGGACCTCTCTTCATTTATATATCTATGGTGATCTAATCACAAATGATGAGAGTGCAATTTCCTTGTCACATAGTTAATTTGCTACAACAACACAATGATCTGCGCAAATAGTGACGCTATGGGTCATTTTGTCCAACAGAGCCATGGATACTCGTGCTGATGGTAGTATAGAACGGTGGGTTTTGCAACCCTCAGCTGTGGGCTTGGTGGTTGCGGCTAACGGGTAATCAACTGGGCTAAATCTGCCACTGACTGCTGAATCTGTTGCAAACCCGCAACTACTGGGTCATTGGGCTGGACCACTGGCGCAACTCTACCTTCTCCCACAATAATCTCATGAACTGACTCCACTCTTTGCCTTCTATTTGGCTCAGGGGGAGATATTACTAATCTCTGATCCAGATTTATGCCTTGAGGTGCCCTATCGCGCTTAGGTCTACCCCTTACTCCGGTCATTCCCTTGGGTGGCATGGAATTTAAGAAATTAAGAGAGAAAAAGAAATGGTCAATTACATGTAAAGGAATTGTAAATGATTAGAATGAGACAAGACTCGAGATAAGGTTACCAGAGTGAACAATCACTTATATATAGTAGTACCATGGGTATACCACATATACAAGACACTGCCACACCCTCACTACAGTCACTGACTCCCTAGACCATGCTCTGATACCATCTTCGTAACATCCCCGGTACGAGAATGTTATCGGAAAAGCAACAGATCCCATTGTCACCTAAGCCTCTAACACATGTACTAAAACACTTGTTATTTTATCTTAATGCTATGTAATTTGTTGGACAATTATGACCCATAACATCACTATTTGTAAAAGACATTCTGTTTTTGTAAAAATTAACTATGTGACAAAGGAAATTGCTATTTTATCATTTTGTAATTGGATTACTTGGATATATAAATGATAAAAGTCCTTATGATTAATTCCGAATTAATAAGATATGAGACAATATTAATCCACGAACGGTCTAATCATTAAACATCCATAGTCGTAGTATTATCGAGACTGGACATCAATAATGCGGAATAGACTAGTATTACACTTGTGTGCGTTATGGAAGCTTAACGGCATAGTTCTCATATATTTAAGTATTGGATACTTATGCAAGTGTGATAGGAGGTTCTGTTAGCTGTTGGACCGGGAACAGCTTCGCTCTGGATAGACCCCTCGGAATCCCATTAGTAGTATGACTATGTGTCTAAGGGAATCTGAATCAGGGTAGGTGTATGTGGTTTTAACCTGAGACTTGCATCGGTGATACTTGTGAAAATCAGTATGTTGGACAGTTATGACCCATAGCATCACTATTTGTACAGATCATGGTGTTGTTGTACAAATTAACTATGTGACAAAGGAAATTGTTCCTCTATCATTTGTAATTAGATTACCAAGATGTATAAATGATAGATGGTCCATATGATTAGTTCCGGATTGAGATGATATGAGACAGTATCAATCCATAAAGGTTTAATCATTAAATATCCCTAGTCGTAGTATTATCGAGATTGGACATCGATAATGCGGAATAGACTAGTATTACACTTGTGCGCGTTGTGGGAACATAACAACATAGTTCTCATATATTTGGGTATAGGATACTCATGCAAGTGTAATAGGAGGTTGTGTTTTACCGATGGTACGAAAAATAGCTTCGCTCTGGATAGACCTCTTGGAATTCCATTGGTAGTATGACTATGTGTCTATGGAAGTACAAATCAGGGTAGGTGTATTTGGTCTTAACTTGAGACTTGCACCGCTAATACTTGCGATAATCAATATACTTTGGTTTTGGTCGTCCAGGGCTTTAACCGGTTCTGTGTACGCCTCTTCTGGGTATATTGAGAATCATAGTGTATTGGGTGTGATGTCGAGATGGAAGTATCACTCCAGTCATAGTGGAGATGATGATCACGTAGGATACGGAACTGGTTCTCTTATGTACTGCATTCATCGGGATAATATGACTAGGTCATGATTATTCGATTATAGAGACTAGTTACAAGAGATCCGATATGTGATTCGTACAGGGCAGACACATTTCCAGCCCCAGGCCTTGCACATGACATCCGATTCTGGATCGCTATACTCAATACTACGTATACTACGCCTGATATAGATCACATATTCCAGTAAAAATATTTCTAGAGAATTGGGAAGGCACGGTGCTTTGCTAGAAGTCAACCATGTCTTGTAAATCGGTAAAAATGTAGTACTAGGTACATACATGTTCGGATAGTCCGACGACCAGATTTACTGCCAATATATCCGGGGATCTCATGGGTCGTTTCCCGAAGATTCACCTATGGCGTATGACTCGTACTTTATTAATCTGAGATTAATTAGATGAGTGAGAAAATTAATCTGGGATTAATTGAGGAGATATTTTATCTGGGATAAAATATTATGTAAAGAGAGAGAACGATTAATTTGGAATTAATCAATAAAATAATATATTCGATATATTACATGAAATTGGATTTTGACGCGGAATTGAAATTGGATTTTAATTCGGGCAAACGAGTTAATTTAGAATTAATTTGTTAGCGACGTGAATAGTAATTTTGCTAGGCATAATTATTTAATTAAATTTGATTTAATTACGTCACGACGGAAATTCGTTAATTCGAAATTAGCGAACCCGAGCCCGGAAGTGTTTGCGGGCCCACTCGCATTTCAAATCAAGTGGGGCCCACAAGTCACATCAAGTCACATCACTAGTCAACTTTATCACTTTAATGTGATAGAAGTTGGTAGTTGGTGATAGTGTGTTACACACTCCAAGTTGGTAAAAATTGAAAGAAATTTACCATTTAAATTCTTTTGGTATTTTGACTTTTGATTTAGTGTATTAGATACACAAAAACCAATCACATCTTCATCTCTCTCACTCTCTCCTCTCTCACGACCTTAGGCCATTTTCTTTCCTCTCCAAAATTTTGAATTGCCGAGAGTTGAAGGAAGCTAAGGGAAATTTTGCGGCAAAATTTCCGGAGTGCTAGCACACTTTAGGAGTCGTATGATGGTGATAAGGAAACCCACTCGTGAGCATGGAATCACCGTTCGAAAGCTTGGAGCTTGGACCGAAAATGGAGGACAAAATCAGCCCAAAGCCGAGACTTCAAGGAAGGAAAAGCTTGAAAATTTTGATGTTCCTCGCGTCGCAAAAGACGATCGTTGGAAGTATGATTCCGCCATGCTTTTACGAGTATTCACACATGAGTTTCATTGCTTGATTTGATCATTGGGACTTAATAGAAACCCAACAATGGTATCAGAGCCATTTTGAGCATGAAACTTGATTAGGGTAAAATTTGGGTAAATTGAATTTGAGCATGTTTTGATGAAATTGATTGTTGATATATGCTTAAATGATGATAACATGGTGTTATGCATTGTCAATTTGATGAATTTTGAATTGGACAAATTTTCCCCAATTGTTGAGGCTTGGCCGAAACTATAAGCTTACCCTAAGTCATGGTATTTTTTGATTTTAATCATTGGATGAGTTGAAATCATGTGGGAAATGTTGATTTAGGATTCAATTGAATTGAAATCGAAATCGATTTGAAAAACCCCTAAAATGCCGAGACTTGTATGCATGGAAAATGATTGATTTTTTGATTCAAATGTGTTAGACATATGTTGATGATAATGAGCATAATTAATTGAGTGAATTAGTATTTTGGAAATGTTAATTTGGTTAATTAATTTTGGCATACACTTTAGGTTAATTAAGTTATGAATTCGGAATTTGGTAATTTAATTAAGTGGGCCTATTTTGGAAATTGGGCTTGAAAAGTTGTAATTGGGCTTAATGGGCTTGGTTGTACCAAGTTAGGTTTAGGCTAAATTGGTTGGATCGAATTGGGCCCAAAACCATATCCATAAAGTCCAATTATGACTTAATGGACCTTTAATAATAATTGGGTCTAATGGGCCTAAATTGGTTTCTTGGCAAATAAAGGTGATTCCTTAAATGGGCTTTGGTATTTGGGTTTGACCCATATTGACCAAAAGTCCATGCCTTAAGAAATTAATTAAAAGCCTATTAGATTTTAAATTAAATTGACATTGGATGTCAATCGGGCTTTGAGACCCGTAACGATTAGATTTGGAATCTAAGTCGTAAAGGTTCGTCAATAAAGTGTAAATATTTAATTTGGAATTAAATAAAGAATTAGTATTAAATACAAATTAAATTGGATTTAATGTTGTAGTTTAATTAATTCAAGAATTCGTACTTTGAGTACTTATTCGCAAAACGAGTCTGACTCACGCAAAATCAAATCGTTGTTTGAACATTGGATGGTCATTAATATTTAGATTAATTAATTGGATTAGATTGATTGATAACATGCTTGTGTGAATACATGGATGCGATGTATGAATAATGTATATCAGATGGATATTAGATGGGTGAGGGCAATTTTGGAAATTATTGTAATAAATTTAGAATTTATTAAATTGGACCTGCGTGTCCAGCCTATTACCTCCTTACTCTTTGTATTTCTCTTCTCACCTATTCCCCTCAATGTAAATGAGGTTTCTTTAGAAGTGTTATGTAATCGGGTAGAAGTAATACTTGTGCTAGCGGGAGAGAGGAAAGTGAGAGATTTGTTCTAGAAACAATGTGTGTTTAAATATCCATCCGCATATCATTATTATATTTATTTATACGAACCTTATTATATGTTTAGAATGCATGCTTAAGGGTGTATGATGATGAGACCTTAACAAAGATAATTAAATTGGTTTACGCGAAAAAACCCTCAACATCATATTAAGTGTTTTTCCTTCCATTGAGTGATTCTTACTCAAGATCCAAGACTGGTATTGGTTTGTTGGCCAAAGTCAAGACCTTTGTCCATCGAGGATGTGTTTGAATCATGAAGGCTTTGTTCCATATCGGTGTCTTGTCTAAGTTTTGATTTGTTGGCCAAAGTCAAGATCACTTCTTGTCCATCGACATTGATTACGAAGCTTTCTAAGGTCAATGGGTTCCGCTTAACTGGGATCACTAAGTTTGTTGTGCCAAAGCCAATGCTTAGTTGATTTAGAGGAAAAAGGTTAGGCAATATATTGGATATATTGGCATAGATAAGATATATGTTTCGGACTTGGACGTCCACCTACTGGATCTAGGAATTGGATGAGATCCAATTGATCTTAGAGATCTACCTAGTTAATTAGCATACAATTTGTTGGCCAAAGTCAAGATTGTGTGTTATTTAACGGGATCCTAGCCCACTAGGAAACAAGGTTTCCCGAGTACTCCACAGAGGGTTAGAGGCTCGTCGAAAAATAGTGGGAGGCAAGTATTAAATTTGCAATATTCGTTTAGTTACTTGCCATATGCGCTCATTTCAAATTTTTCGTCATAAATTATTTATTAGTTGGACTAATAATTAATTGTTGTTTTAATTAAACAGTTGGACTGTATTCAAACTAATTCAATTATAGTTGATTATATAATTGGATTATAGTAATCAATATATTTGAATTTAACCAATTAAATTATAATTGATTATATAGTTAGACTATAGTAATCATTATAATAAATTGTACCTAAAATCCTTGATTCGATAGTTGGACTATTGGAATCAAGATAAATGAAAGATTAGTGTTTAAAACATAATCCTGGGTGAAAATGTATTTAAACGACTTTAATTTTCAAATTGGGAATAATGAATCAGGATAGTCCAGAAAACTAAGAAGTTACTTTATTGGATAAAATAACATTTTAGGCCTAAGCCTGAAGTTAAGCAAATAGTAGAACATGATATTTGGAATATTCATGTGATGATAACTTTAGTGCTTAATCCAATAAGCTTGCCAAATAGACTCCTTAATTTCTTATCAGAACTAAGGATTGGATCCTTATAGTATGATAATGAAATTGAAGGATCTTCATATATCTATCATTAGATCTTAGAAGAACTAAATTGCAATAGAAAACTCTTGGAGAGTTAATGGCTATACTCAAGGAGACAAAATCAAAGTTTGCAATAGGGCAAGAAGCGCAAGGCGCACCTTACTTCGATATTCTAGAAGGCCAAGCCTTGGCCAAAGGCTTCTGGAGTGTGGAAAAGGGGCAAAGGCAAAATCATTATAATCTTCTGGGAAGACAAAGGACATATCCCAATATGCCTTCCTAAACTGTGGAAAACGGGGTCACTTAAGCATGACTGCTGTATGGACAAGGCAGACATAAAGGAATTGAAGATGGTGCAAGGCTCCGACTTCAAATATGTTTGTTATAAACATGTTCACTGCTACTATTAAAATTGGATTTTAGATACTAAATGTGGTACATAAATATGTGCTGATGTGCAGAATCTACCGAAGAGCAGGATACTGACTTCAGATAAGATCTATCTACGAATCGGAAACGGAACGAAAGTCGATGTTTTAACCGTAGATACCTAAGTTTAGGAACTACCCTTCGGGTGTGTACTTAAATTAGGAAACTGTTATAATGTGACTAGTTTGACTAGAAACATTATCTCTATATCAGGGTTTAACCCGTTGCAGGTATACCTTTATATTCTAGAACACTAAAGTGTTTCATTTTATAAAGATGATATTGAGATAAACACATTAGATGTGAATAACAGTATTTATATTTTGAATATAAATAAATCTCAAACATATAACATGACAAACAAAATAGCTCAAAC
The DNA here is from genome assembly GCA_019454045.1 of Zanthoxylum bungeanum. Classification (NCBI taxonomy): domain Eukaryota; kingdom Viridiplantae; phylum Streptophyta; class Magnoliopsida; order Sapindales; family Rutaceae; genus Zanthoxylum; species Zanthoxylum bungeanum. The sequence continues at coordinate 12,240 of SKCR01032380.1, forward strand.
TGGTTTGATCAGAAGAGATTTATAAGTGGCATTGTTGTCTGGGATACAATTAAACAAGACTCGTATATCCACACTTTCGAAGAGTGGATACTAGGACAGATTTGATTCTATTCAAATGATGTCTACGAATCTAGTTTATTAGGCAAAGTGGCTAAAACACCTTTACTTGGTAAAAGTGCCAGTGCCATCGATCTGTTAGCCATCGTTCATAGTGACGTAAGTGGGCCCATATCTAGCTAGGCTAGAGGTGGATATGAATATTTTGTGACCTTTACGGATGTGGCATCGCGTTATGGTTATGTGTTTCTTTTGAGATACGAATCAGAAACTTTTACAGTTTCGACACGAAGTAGACAAACAGATCGGCTAAAGTATTAAATCGTCACGGTTAGACCATGATGGAAAATACTTAAGCAATAAGTTTCTGATATACTTGAAAGAGTATAATATTCTTTCAATGAGGACTCCTCCCGGAACACGTCAATTTGACGATGTGTCCGAACAGAGAAACTGAATTTTATTGGACATGATAAGGTTAATCATAAGTCGCTCTGAGCTACCAATTTCTTCAACGGATACACATTAACAGTGCAGAACTTATTTAGAATAAGGTTCCATAAAAATCTGTTTGACAGACTTCATGTTAGATATGAACAGGAAAGAAATCTGGTTTCTCATTCCTGAAGATTTGGGAATGCTGGGCATATGTTTGGATGATACCAAACTAAAACCCAAATTGGATAAGTGCCTAAATTGTGGGTTATCCTAGGGAAACCAAAGTATAGTACTTATACAACTCACTAGAGAACAATATAATTGTTACTCTCCATGCGGTTTTCCTAATAGGAATACCGATATGCAGTGGTAAGTGAGGAAAGTAAAACTCGATGAAAATTGGAGTAATACTGTTCCTGGCACCGATTCTTTAATGGAACACAAATAGTTCATCAGGATGAAACTATACCAATAATCTTCGAAACACAAGAACCACGTAAGTCGGAGAGAGTCAGAAAACAACCTAGGGTATGGGTTTCTGATCTCACCTCATAAAGATGTCAATCTTGTTGAGGAATACGATCTGACTACGTATGAGGAAGTGATACAAGTTATCGACTCCCTATTATGGAAAAGTGCCATGATATCCGAATTGGACTGCATGTATAACAACTAAGTTTGAATACTAGTTGATGTACCGGAAGGCATTGTGCCTATTGGTACTATATAAGTCTTCAAGGAAGACATACATGGAAGGCAACATACCAACGTACTAAGCTAGGCTTATAGCGAAAAGGTATCGTTATCAACATTGTGTCGATTACGACGAAACCTTTTACTCGTTGCCATGGTTAAATCCATTTGGATAATGCTTGCTGAAGTTGCATATTTCATTTATGAAATATGGCAACTGAATGCCAAAATCGCTTTCCTTAACGGAAACCTTTTTGAGGATGTTTATAACATCCTGACGGTTTTGTCGTACTAAAACAAGCAAACAAGGTTTGCAAGTTAATTCGATCCATGGATGGATAGAAGCAAGCATAGTGTTCTTGGAATTATCGGTTTTATGTAATATAATGGTTTATGATTTGATTCAAAACGAAAATGATTCTTGTGTATATAAGGAGGTTAGTGGGAGCGCACTGACAATAAATGTCCTAAATAATGATAATATATCATTTCTTGGAAATGATATTCCCATACAATCGGTGAAAGCTTGGCTTTCATGAAAATTCTCCGTAGAATTCTTGGGAGAAACAACCTTTATTCTAGGAATAAAGATCTACTGGGATAGATCTAAAGGTTGTTCATACTCTCCGAGAACTAGTACATTGATAAATGTACGCGACCAGTGCCTCATATGCTTTGAGCATATGGAGTCACAATCAGGCTAATCCAAGTGATAGTCATTGGATTGATGTTAAGAATATCCTTAAGTATCTTAGAGGAACAAAGGATGCTTTCTTATACTATGGAGAATGAGAACTTGAAGTGACTTGGTTCACTGCTGCAAGTTTCCAAACCGATAAAAACAATTATAAGTCGTAGTAACGGTACTATAAAGTTTGAATAACGGAACAGTGAGCTGGAAATCTTCCAAGCAAGATACTGTTATTGAATAAACAACAAAAGTGGATTATTGTTGCAGCTGAGGCAGCAATAGAAGCCTTCTGGATTGATAATAATCTAATTTGATTAGATATAGTTCTGTTAGCAGCTGAGCTAGGCTACAACACAGGCTAAAGAATTAATGGTCTCATCAACGATCCAGATAAATACTTCAAATATTCATTTGATTCATTCGGATCATACATCGTGGCGATGTGATGATCGAATAAATCGCATCAGATGATAATCATGCAAATCCGCTGACGAAAGCCTTTCCTCAGCAGAAGTTTGAGCGAATCGTACATAGTTCGGGTGTAGGACACTTGAGTGATTGGCTATAGGCCAAGTGGGAGATTGTTGGACAGTTATGACCCATAGCAGCACTATTTGTACAGATCATGATGTTGTTGTACAAATTAACTATATGACAAAGGAAATTGTTCTTCTATCATTTGTAATTAGATTACCAATATGTATAAATGATAGAAGGTCCATATGATTAGTTCCGGATTGAGATGATATGAGACAATATCAATCTATAAAGGTTTAATCATTAAATATCCATAGTCGTAGTATTATCGAGACTGGACATCGATAATGCAGAATAGACAAGTATTACACTTGTTCGCGTTGTGGGAGCATAACAACATAATTCTCATATATTTGGGTATATGATACTCATGCAAGTGTAATAGGAGGTTGTGTTTTACCGATGGTATGGAAAACAGCTTCGCTCTAGATAGACCCCTCAGAATTCCATTGGTAGTATGACTATGTGTTTATGGAATTCCGAATCAGGGTAGGTGTATTTGGTCTTAACCAGAGACTTGCACTGCTAATACTTGCGACAATCAATATACTTTGGTTTTGGTCATCCAGGGCTTTAACCGGTTCTTTGTATGCCTTTTCTGGGTATATTGAGAATCATAGTGTATTGGGTGTGATGTCGAGATGGAAGTATCACTCCAGTCATAGTGGAGATGATGATCACGTAGGATACGAAACTGGTTCTCTTATGTACTGAAGTCATCGGGATAATATGACTAGGTCATGATTATCCGATTATAGAGACTAGTTACCAGAGATCCGATATGTGCTTCGTCCAGGGCAGACATATTTCCAGCCCCAAGCCTTGCACGTGACATCCGATACTGGATCGCTATACGCAAAACTACGTATACTACGCCTGATATAGATCACATATTCCAGTAAGAATATTTCTGGAGAATTGAGAAGGCACGGTGCTTTGCTAGAAGCCAACCATGTCTTTTAAATTGGTAAAAACGTAGTACTAGGTACATACATATTCGGATAGTCCGAAGACCGGATTTACTGCCAACATATCTGGGGATCTCATGGGTCGCTTCCCAAAGATTCACCGATGACGTATGACTCGTACTTTATTAATCTGGGATTAATTAGATGAGAGAGAAAATTAATCTGGGAATAATAACGGAGATATTTTATCTGGGATAAAATATTATGGAGACATCAGTATCAGTTTTGCGGGTATGGCACTCCGAGTATGGAGACACAGCATCAGTTTCGCCAAGTTCGGCACTCCGGGTATTGAGACATCACTGCGATACTCTAGGTATGGAGACGCAACTGCGACACCCTAGGTATGGGGTTTAGCACGCCAGGTACGACATTGTGGACTACTGCGGCACCCTATGTACGGGGTTTAGCATGACAGGTACGACATTATGGATTACCACGACACCCTAGGTACGAGGTTTAGCATTCCAGGTACGGCATTGTGGACTACCGCGACACCTAGGTACAAGGTTTAGCATGCTAGGTACGACATTGTGGACTACCGCGACACCCTAGGTACGAGGTTTAACACGCCAGGTACGGTATTGTGGACTATCGTGACACCCTAGGTACGGGTTTTAGCATGCCAGGTATGACATTGTGGACTACCGCGACACCCTAGGTACAGGGTTTAGCACGCCAGGTACGGCATTGTGGATTACCGCAACACCCTACATACGTGGTTTAGCACGCCAGGTACGACATTGTTGACTACCGTGACACCCTAGGTATGAGGTTTAGCACGCTAGGTACGGAATTGTGGACTACCGCGACACCCTAGGTATGGGGTTTAGCACGCCAGGTATGACATTGTGGACTACCGCGACACCCTAGGTACGAGGTTTAGCACGCTAGGTACGACATTATGGATTACCGAGACACCCTAGGTACGAGGTTCAGCACACTAGGTATGGCATTGTGGACTACCGCGACACCCTAGGTACGGGGTTTAGCACGCTAGGTATGACATTGTGGACTACCGCGACACCCTAGGTACGGGGTTTAGCACGTCAGGTACGTCATTATAGATTACCGCGACACCCTAGGTACGGGGTTTAGCACGCCAGGTACGACATTGTGGATTACCGAGACACCCTAGGTACGGGGTTTAGCACACCAGGTACCACATTGTGGACTGTTAGACATTATGACCCATAGCGTCACTGTTTTGTAAATGATATTGTATTATTGTACAAAATTAACTATGTAATAATGAAATCGCCTTTTGCCGTTTTGTAATTTATTTACTTTGACATATAAATGGCAAAAGTCCATATGATTAGTTCCGTATTGAGATGATATGAGACAGTATCAATACATAAAGGTTTAATCGTTAAATATCCCTAGTCGGAGTATTATCGAGATCGGACATCGATAATGCGGAATAGACTAGTATTGCACTTGTGCACGTTGTGAGGGCACAACGGCATAGTTCTCATATATTTAAGTATATGATACTTATGCAAGTGCGATAGGAGGTTGTGTTTTACCGATAGTACGGAAAATAGCTTCGCTCTGGATAGACCCCGCGGAATCCCATTGGTAGTATGTCTGCGTGTCTATGGGAGGCCGATCGGGGTAGGTGTATATGGTCTTAACCTGAGACTTGCATCGCTAGTACTTGCGACAATCGGTAAACTTTGGTTTTGGTGGTTAGGGGACCTTAACTGGTTCTGTGTTCACCTCTTCTGGGTTTATCAGGAATCGTAGTGTACTGGGTGTGATGTCAAGATGGAAGTGTCACTTCAGACATATGGAGTTGATGATCACGCAGGATACAGAACTAGTGCTCTATAAAAGGTTGCAACCGTCGGGACAATATGACTAGGTCAGTATTGCCCGATTTAAAGAGACTAGTTGCTTGATGTCCGATATATGTTTCGTACGGGGCAGACACATTTCCAGCCCCAGGCCTAACATGTGATCGTCCGATACTGGATCGATATACGCGATATTGCGGTATACTACGCTTGATAAAGATCTTATATTCCAGTAAGAATATTTCTGGAGAATTGGGTAGGCATGGCGCTTTGCTAGAAGCCAACCTTGTCTTGTGAATCGGTAAAGACGTAGTACGAGGTACGTACGTGTTTGGATTATCCAACGACCGTATTTACTGCCAATATCCGGAGATCTCTTGGGTCGCTTCCTGAAGATTCACCTATGACGTTTGATTCGAACCTTATTAATCTTGGATTAATTGCGGAGAAACTTTATCTTGGATAAAATGCCTTATTAGGAGAGAGAGAGAGATCGATTAATTTGGAATTAATCTATAAAATAATATATTCGATATATTATTAAACGAAATTAGATTTCGACGCGGAATTAAAATCGGATTTTAATTCGGGCAAACGAATTAATTTAGAATTAATTCATTAGCGAACTGAATAGTAATTTCGCAAGGCGTAATTATTTAATTCACGTCGCGACGGAAATTCGTTAATTCGGAATTAACGAAACCGAGCCCGAAAGTGCTTGCGGACACATTCGTATTTTGAATCGAGTGATATCCGCAAATCACATCGCGATATCTCATTACTTAATACGAATAGATGGTGGATGTATCTAGTCACCTTTGAGGGATGATACATTGTCTCTAATCTCAAAGTGTGGTAATGATGGCAAATGATGGATTTCATTTTGGAGGGAAAGCCATGCACGGTTTTGAAGGATTTTTTGCATTAAAAAATTCTTTTGGTATTAGATATCATATCACTTTTCATTTCCTTTGAGACTCACGGTTTTGGCATGCAAAGGAAACAAAAAAAATTAAAAGTGAAACACTCTCCTCTTCTTTCTCTCTTGCTCACGCCGTGAGCTGCATAAACAAAGGCAGAAAATTGTTTTCTTATTCTCCATTTTTGCTAGCACAAGCAAGGAACAAAAGAGGTGATAGGGAAACGCATTTGGAGCTTGGAATACACAAAGCTTGGAGCTTCTCTCCATCTTCTTGCTTGGCCGAAACTTCATCCTTGGAGGCTCAAGGATCCTCATCTTCTTCACAAAAGCTTTGTAAGTATGATTCCGCCATGCTTCAAGTTTAATATATATTCACTTATTGTATTTCATATGCTTAATCTTTCCTTGGGACAAATTATAGTAACCAACAATGGTATCATTGAGCTATGTTTAAGCATGAAATACATTAGGTTAAAATTTGGATAAAATTGATTGAAGTATGTTCTTGTGAAATTTGATGAATGAGTATGCTTACATGTATATAGAATGATATTATATGGAATCAATTTTGAGAAAAATGCATTGGCTGATTTTTCCCAAAAAATTTAACCTTGGCCGAATGGTATGAACATTGAATGTGTTTGGATTTTTTGTGTACAAGATCATTGGATGACTTAAAACGTATACGGGACGTAGATTAGTGATTCAATCGGATTGAAAAACAAATCGACACAAAAATTCTCACTTGGCCGAATACTAATGGACATGAAAATGGACTTGATTTTTGTTCAAATTAATGTTGGACATATGTTTTGAACAATAGATGATTAATAAATTAAATTGGTATTTTGAAATATTTGGTTTAATGTATTAATCTTGGTTTTACACTTTAATTAATTGAATTTTAAAATTTGGAATATTGAAATTTAAATTAATGGGTTTAATTGTAAAATTGGGCTTGTAATATTATATTTGGGCATAATGGGCTTGGTTGGGCCAAGTAGATTTGGGCCAAAAGGATTGGATCCAATTTGGGCCTAAATCACTCCATTAAGTCCAAATGTAGTATTATGGGCTTTAAAGTTTAATTGGGCCTTATGGGCTTGAAATTGATTTTGTGGCATTTAAGGGTGATTCCTTATTTGGGCTTGGTAATTGGGTTTGACCCACATTGACCAAAGCCCAAGCCTTAATAAATCAATTGAAAGCCCATCGGACTTTAATTAAACGAACATTGGATGTTAGTTGGGCTTTGAGACCCAATTAGATTAGATTTAGAATCTAAGTCTTTAAAGCACATTAAAAGTGTAAACATTTAATTTGGAATTAAATAATTGAATTAGTATTGAATACGAATTAAATTAGATTTAATAAGTAGTTCGATATAATTCGCGAATTGTACCTTATGTACTTATTCTCAAACGAGTTGGACTCGCGCAAATCAAAACCGTTGTTTGAACATTGGATGATCACTTTAACAAAGACTAATTAATTGGATTAGATTGGTTGTAAAAGCATGTCTTGTTTGAATATATATGTATGTGATGTATGAATAGTGTATATCGGATGGATATTAGAAGGGAAAGGGTATTTTTAGAAATTATTGTAAATTTAGAATTTATAAATTGGACCTGCGCGTCCAGCCTTATCTCTTTTATCTCTTTGTATTCTCTTCTCACCTAATTCCCCTCAATGAAAATGAGGTTTCTCTTATTATATTATGTAATTGGGTAGAAGTAGAATAGTGCTAGCGGGGAGTGGAAATGGAGTGATTTGTTCTAGGAACAAGTTGTGTTATATATCCATCCGTATATCACTATTAATTTACTTTACGCGCTTTATGATGTTTTAGAAGCATGCTTAAGGGTGTATGTTGATGAGACCTAACAAAGATAATAAATTGGTTGCCAATTACGCAAAAATCCCTCAATCTATATTAAGCGATTATCCTTCCATTGAATGATTCTTGTTCAAGATCCAATGGCATTGGTTTGTTGGCCAAAGTCAAGACCTTGTCAATTAGGATGTACTTGAATCATGAGAGTTTTGTTCCACATCGGTGTCTTGTCCAAGTTGTGATTTGTTGGCCAAAGTCAAGATCACTTCTTGTCCAACGACATTGATTACGAAACTATCCTTGTTAATGGGTCCCGCTTAACTAGAATCATTAGTTTGTTGTGCCAAAGCCAAGGCCTAGATGATTCGGAGGATATGGTTAGAAAATGTATTAGATACCTTGGCATAGGCAATATGTTTAGGACTTGGATGTCCACCTAACCGGACCTAGGAATTGTATTGGATCCAATTGATCTGTGAGATCTACCTAGTTAAATAGCATACAGCTTGTTGGCCAAAGTCAAGGTTGTGTGTCATTTAACGGGATCCTAGCCCACTAGGAAATAGGATTTCCCGAGTTCTCAACAGAGGGTTAGAGACTTGATGAAAATAGTGGGAGGCTAGTATGTGAATTTGCAATTTCATTCAGATACTTTGCCTTACGCGTTCTTCAAATTATTTCGTCTATTTATTATAATTAGTTGGACTAATACATTGTTATTTTTTTGTAATAGTTTGACTGTACCTATATTATCGTTAACTAGATAGTTGGACTATCGTAGTTAAGATGGCAGGCAAAGGAAATGTTCGAGACATCATCATGGGTGACAATGTCTTTAAGGGCACAAACTTTGCTGACTGGGAAATGAACCTGAGGATAGTCCTTGGGGCTGAGAGGATGATGTACACTATACAGATACCTCTCCCGCCTAAGTCCACTGACCCACTTGAGCTGGAGTTATGGAAAACTCACAGTGATGATTGTGACACAGCTCAGGCTGTTATGTTAGCTTCGATGACTCAGCACTTTCGTCGCCAGAATAGGGACTTGGATCCTTATAACATGTGACCGGCGTAAACACACACGTATAACGCAAGCGTACGTATCGTTCAAGTAGTATAAAAAGTATCGATCCCACGAGGACTTAATACCTAAGTTATTAATTTTATGAGGTTAAATGATTACTAGTATCTAAACAGGTTGTTTAATTGATTTGAAATAGCGACGATTCTAAATTTAAAGACAATAAAATAAAATAGTTTGAAGGTAGATTTTAAGAAAATTCAATATTAAAAACTATCTAGGGTTGTGATTTATTCCAATATTATTTAAAGATAAAGTGGTTATTTTATAATTGGGTAATATATTGATTTATTAACCTGGAACACTAATTTATGTAAAAGCCTCTTTCGACGGTCAATTACAAATACCTAGTTTAATCCAATTGAACCATATGTCTATGTCAACCAAATTACCTAGATTCATTATGATTAAGTTCCAATTATGGATACCCCGCCCGACAGGTATATTCCTATCCTGTAAGGAAATCTATTGAAAGGGTTATCTATCCTTAAGGAAGATCGTGGGCTATTGAATCTAAGGTCTTAAACTTAAAATCCCTATGTCTAGTTCATTTTAAGTTTACCTAATCAACTTAATTAATGGCCAATTAATTAAAGAGCATTAAGATTAAGACTCAATAAAT
>SKCR01032381.1:0-21648 GCA_019454045.1 Zanthoxylum bungeanum
TCGACAGAATCAGAGAGTACTTGGTGAAGCCACCCGTATTGAAACCTCCGAGGTCGGGTAGACCTTTGATATTAATTTGGCTATAGAATCAGAAACATTGGGAGGTATGATGGTACAGGCAGATGAGACAGGGGTAAACATGCAGTTTATTATCTGAGTAAGAAGATGCTCCCGTATGAGGCCCGATATCAGGAGGTTGAGAAGATCTGTCTTGCAGTGGTTGGGATTACAGAAAGTTACGACAATTACTTCCAGTCTTACAAGATCCAAGTGGTGGCAAAGGAGAATCCTCTTAAATATCTTCATTCAGTGCCTTCACTAGTGGGAAAACTGGGCCGATGGTTGGTATTGTTGACAGAGTTTGACATGAGTATATCACCTCCAATGTGATCAAGGGACGAGCAGTAGCGGAGTTTCTGGCATTGCAACCTGTTGAGGGGGATCAGTATAAGTTTGAGTTTCCAGATTAAGAGATCCAAGCAATAACAGTTCAGAGATGGAAGATGTATTTTGATGGAGCAGTGAATTACAAGGGAGCCGGAATTGGGATCGTGATAGTAACCCCCGAGGGAGAGACTTTGCCTTTGGCTAAGAGGTTGACATTCAGAGTGACTAATAACATGGCCGAGTACGAAGCAATGTGCTTTTGGTTTGACAACATTGATAGCCTTGAAGGCCGGGAGTGTGAAATCTACGAGATTCTATGTTAGTAGTCCAGCAGATGCGAGGAGAATGGGAATTGAAAGAAGACGGTTGAAGCCTTACCTTTTTCACTCACCTCAGAAAATTGGCACAGGATATCCCCGAGTGTAAGTTTCAGCAGCACCTACCGAGAGAAGAGAATCAGATGGCAGACGCATTGGCTACACTAGCAGCGACTTGGGAAAATCCAGAGAAGTTAGTGTGAACCGTTGGTACTGACCAAACAGCAATTAAACCTGCTTATTAGATAGAAAGAATTCTGGAAGTTGAGGTTGACGACGGTAAAACCTTGGTATTATGACATTCAGAGGTATCTGGAACATGGTGAATTCCTGAAGGGGCGGGCAGAAAAGACAGAATAGCCATTCAGAAGTTGGCTTCCCAGTATGTGACTTTGAGAGGGGAATGTTGGACATTTATGACCCATAGCGTCACTATTTGCACAGATCATTGTGTTGTTGTAGCAATATTAACTATTGACAAAGAAATTGCACTCTCATCATTTGTGATTAGATCACCATAGATATATAAATGAAGAGAGGTCCCTATGATTAGGACCTGGACTGAGAATGATATGAGACAGTATCAGTCCCCGAAGGTTTAATCATTAAATATCCTAGCCGTAGTATTATCGAGACTGGACATCGATAAGGCGGAATAGGCTAGTATTGCACTTGGCGCGTTTGTGAGGGCACAACGGCATAGGTCTCATATATATAAGTATTGGATACTTATGCAAGTGCGATAGGAGGTCGTGTTGTCACCGACGGGACGGGAAACAGCTTCGCTCTGGATAGACCCATCGGAATCCCATTGGTATTATGACTATGTGTCTATGGGAGGGCCGAAATCAAGGTAGGTGTGTATGGTCTTAACCTGAGACTTACATCGCTAATACTTACGATAATCGATAGACTTTGTCTTGGTGGAGGGGACTTTAAACGAGGTTCTTGTACACCACTTCTGGGTTTATCAGAGAGTCGTAGTGTATTGGATGTGATGTCGAGACGGAAGTATCACTCAGTCATATTGGAGATGATGTCACGCAGGATACGGTACTAGTGCTCTTGAGTGCTGCGCAGCCAATCAGGATATTATGACCAGGTCATGAATATCTGATTTTAGAGACTATGTTACCAGACATCCGATATGTGCTTCGGACGGGGCAGACACTTATCCAGCCCAGCCCTAGTACGTGATTATCCGATACTGGGCCGATATGCACAATACATTAGTATACTACGCTTGATACAGATCTTAATATTCTTATGAGAATATGTTCGGAGAATTGGGAAGACTTGGTGCTTTGCTAGGAGTCGACCTTGTCTCGTAAATCGGTAGAACGTAGTACTTGGTACGTACGTGATTCGGATATCCCGACGACCGCATTTACTGCCAACATATCCGGGGATCTCATGGGTCGCTTCCACAGATTCACCGATGACGTATGACTCGCACTTATATTAATCTGGGATTAATAATGAGAAGAGAGAATTAATCTGGGATTATTTTCAGAGACATTTTATCTAGGATAAAATCAATTGAAGAGAGAGAACCATTGATTTGGAATTAATCGAGGAATTAATATATTTGATATATTAAACGAAATTAGATTTCGACGCGGAATAAAATTAGATTTTAATTCGGGCGAGCGAATTAAATTTAGATTAATTCGTTTGCGACGTGAATAATAATTCCGCTAGGCGTAATTATTTAATTTCTCGTCGCGACGAAAATTAGTTAATTCAGAATTAGCGAATTTGGGCCCGAAAGTGTTTGCGGACACATTCGTATTTTGAAACGGGTGGAATCCGCAAATCACATCGCGATATCTCATTACTTGACACGAATAGATGATGGATGTATCTAGACACATTTGAGGGATGATACATTGTCTCTATTCTCAAAGTGAGGTAATGATGGCATATAATGAATTTTAAAAAGGTGATGTGTGTGGTTGGGAATATAACCCAAATGTGTTTGAAATGAATTTTAAATGAAATTCAAATGCATTTGATGCATAAAGGAACACAAAAACCGTATACCTTTTTTCACTTCATTTTCCCTCCTCTCTCTCTTCTTCTTCTCCTCTTCTCTCTCACGACATTTTCTGGTTTTGAAAAGGCAGTGAACTGCCGAACACAACAATAGGAAATGGAGGGAAGCAAGTGTGTTTTGTGGCAAAACAAGAGTGCTAGCACACTCCGGGATCATGCCAAGGTGATAAGGGAAGTATACCCATGAGCAAGGAACGTTTTGATGAAGCTTGGAGCTCGTTTTTCTTGATCAAAATGAGCAAAACAGAAGCACAAACCGAATCTGCAGTGAGCTGTGACAGTGGACTGCTCACGCCCAAATCAGTGAAGAAATCAGTTTTTTGTTGCCAAATCGCATCCAACCGCTCGATGTAAGTATTCCGCACTTAAATCGTTGTATTCGCTTATGATTCATGCTTGAGTTTTGATCTTGGGACCTCTAGAAACTCCAACAATGGCATCAAGAGCTTAGGTTAAAAGCATGAAAATGTTAGGGCTAAAATTTGGGCAAACTTGAATTTGAGCATGATAAATTAAATTGGATGGATTTGTATGCTTAATTGTGTTTGAATTGAAGATTGACATGGTCAATTTCAAGAAAATGTGATTGGATCTTTTTTTCCCCCAAAATTCCTCCTTGGCCGAATTTGATACATGATTTTAATGTCTTGGGATTTTTGATTTTTGACAATTGGAAGTGTTGGAAATCATTCGGGATGATGATTTAACGTCGATTGCGGAATCAATTGGATTGAATTCGATTTGGACGAAAAATCCCCAAATTGCCAAGTATGTCATGAAACTTTAAATTGGGTAAAATTGATTTGAGCATGCAATTATGAAATTGGATGATTAAGTATGCTTAATACATGTTTAATTGATGATTGGTTGGATCAATTTGGATTAAATATTGTTGGAACAAATTTCCCCAATTTTGAAAAGTATGTCATGAAACTTGAAATTGGATAAAATTGATTTGAGCATGCAATTATGAAATTGGATGATTAAGTATGCTTGAATGTATTTTTAATTGATGATTGGTTGGATCAATTTGATCAAATTGGTTTGGAACAAATTTGCCCAAAATCTTATCTTGGCCGAGAGTTATGCCCCTTTGTGTTCTTGGTGAATTTTGATTTTTTGAAACATTGGATGTGTTGAAAATCATTAGGGTATATTGATTTAATGTCGAATTGTTTTTAATTGGATTGAAACAAATCGGACATGTAATTAACCTCATTGCCGAGAACAAAACAAAGTGAGCATGTAATGAGTTGATTTTAATCTTAATGTGTTGGACATGTGATGATGAAATTGAGTATGATTAATTGGACTAATTAGTGTTTTGGAAATGTTGATTTAGTTGATTAATCATGTAATGCACTTTAAGTAATTAAATTGTTAAATTGGATTTATGTAATTTAATTATTTGAGGCCTTAAATTGGATTTGGGCTTCTAATGTTGTAATTGGGCCTATTGGGCTTGATTTTATCAAGTTGGGTTTAGGCCAATGGATTGGATCCAATTGGGCCCAAAACCTTAACCATAAAGCCCAAATGCAACTAATGGACCTTTGTAATTTAATTGGGCCTAATGGGCCAAAATTAATTTAAAGGCTTATGGGGTAAATCCGGATTGGACTTTGGTTGCGGGTTTGACCCGAGTTGACCATAAGACCACGCCTTAAGAAATTAATTAAAAGCCCATTAGACTTTAATTAATTAATATTGGATATTAATCGGGCTTTGAGACCCGTAACAATTAAATTTGGAATTTAATTAGTGAAAGGTTTATTAATAAAGTGTGATATTTAATATGAAATTAAATAGTGAATTAGAATTAAATACAAATTGAATTGGATTTAATTGTGTAGTTTAATTTAATTCTAAAATTCGTACTTTAAGTACTTATTCGCAAAAACGAGTTTGACTCGAACAAAATCAAATCGTTGTTTGAACATTGGATGATCACATAATTATCAGATTAATTAATTTGATTAGATTGATTGATAGCATGCTTATATGAGTGAATACATGGTTGTGATGCATGAATAATGTATATCGGATGGATATTAGATGGGTGGGGCAATTTTAGAAATTGTTGTAATAAATTCGATTTATTAAATTGGACCTGCGTGTCCAGCCTTATCTTTATTTCTTTGTATTCTCTTCTCACCTATTCCCCTCATGTAAAAGAGGTTTCTTTAGAAGTGTAGTGTAACGGGTAGAAGTAATACAAGTGCTAGCTTGAGTGAGAAAGGGAGAGATTTGATCTAGGATCAATGTAAAATATCCATCCGCATATCATTATTATTTATTTTCATATCGCTTTATTATGTCTTAGAATGCATGTTTAAGGGTGTATGATGATGAGACCTTAACAAAGATAATTAAATTGGTAGCCAATTTGCACGCGAAAAACCCTCGTTAAATATCAAGCGTCATTTCCTTCCATTGAGTGATTCTTGCTCAAGATCGGAGATTGTCAGGGGTTGTTTTTGACCAAAGTCAAGCCCTTGTCAGTCAAAGATGTGCTTTAATCACGAGGCTTTGTTATATATCGGTGTCGTGTCCAAGTTGTGGTTTGTTTTTGACCAAAGTCAAGACCACTTCTTGTCCATAGACATTTGATTACGAAGCTTCCCTGTCAATGGGTCCACGCTTGACTGGGATCACTAGGTTTGTTTTTGGCCAAAGCCAAGGCCTAGTTGATTCAGAGGAAACGGGTAGGGTATATATTCGATATATAGGCATATATTAGATATATGTTTCGGACTTGGATGTCCACCTACTGGATCTAGGAGTTGGATGGGATCCAATTGATCTTCGACATCTACCTTGTTAATTATCATACAATTTTTTATTGACCAAAGTCAGGATTGTATGATACTTTAACGGGATCCTAGCCCACTAGGAAACACGGTTTCCCGAGTACTCCACAGAGGGTTAGAGACTCGACGAAAAATAGTGGGAGGCAAGTATTGAATTTGCAACATTCGTTCGAATACTCGCTATACGCGCTCATTTAAATTATTTCGTCGTAATATTAAATGTTAGTTGGACTAATATTTAAATTGTTGTTTTAATAAACAGTTGGACTGTATTATACTTGATTATATATAATTGGATTATATTAATCAATATATTTGAATTAATTAATTTCAGTTTACAGTTGATTTTATAATTGGATTATAGTAATCAATGTAATTGAGGTTAATTAATTTGGATTATATTTGATTATATAGTTGGACTATTATAATCATTATAATATATATAGTACCACTAATCGTTGATTAAATAGTTGGACTATTGTAATCAAGATAAGAAATTGAAAAGTTGTATATTTAAAATATAATCTGGGATTAAAATATTTTAAATGATTTAATTTTCAAATTGGGAATAAATAATAGGTTACTTTATTTGATAAAATAACTTATTATACGTTACGCCCAAAATTAAGCAAATAGTAGAGCATAAAATCTTTGGAAGATTTATGTGATGATGACTTTAATGCTTAATTAATATACTCATAATAAATCTATCTTTAGATTTAAAAGTATTAAAATTGCAGTTAATAATTCTTGGAGAATTAATTGACTATTCTAGTGGAGAAAAGTCAAAGTTTGCAATTGGGCATGTAGCACAAGGTGCATTTCCTTTCAATATTCTAAAAACCCAAGGCTTGGCCTAAGGTTCCTAAAATATTGAAAAGGATAATTGACATATCCCAAAGTGACTACCATTTGGATATGGAAGACACGAAGGAATTAAAGAAAGGGCGAGGCTCTGACTTTAAATATATTTGTCTAAGTTATGTTCACTACTAGTATTGAAATTAGATTTTAAATACTTAGTGTGGTACATGAAATATATATGATACCGAGATAAACACATTAGATGTGAATAACAGAATTTATATTTTGAATATAAATAAAATCTCAAACATATAAAATGACAAATAAATAGCTCATATTGATTTGATCAATAGAGACTTATTTATGGCATTGTTGTCTGGGACACAATTAAACGAGACTCGTATATCCACACTTTTGAAGAGTGGGTACTAGGACTGATTTGACTAATCAAATAAGGTCTACGATTCTAGTTTACTAGGTAAAGTACCTAAAATACTATTTACTGGGTAATAGTGTAAAGGCCACCGATCTGTAAGCCCTATTCATGGTGAAGTAAGTGGGCCCATATCTAGCTAGGCTAGATGTGAACATGAATATTTCATGACCTTAACGGATGTGGCATCACGTTATGGTTATGTGTTTCTTTTGAAGAACACAAATACGAAACTTTGAGTTTCGACACGAAGTATACAAACAGATCGGCTGTAGTATTATGCCGCTACAGTAAGACCGTATTGGTAAATACCTAAGCAGTAAGTTTCATACGTACATGAAAGAGTACGGTAGTCTTTCATATGAGGACTCCTCCTCGAGACACGTCAATTGAGGTGTGTCAGAACTAAAAACCAAGTTTTGTTGACATGATTAGGTTTTTCGCGAGTCGCTCTGAGCTACTGTTTCCTTCAACAGGATATGTATTAACAGTGCAAAAAAAACTTATTTAGAATAAGGTTCCATGTAAATCTGTTTGACAGATATCATATAGGATATGAACAGGAAAGAAACGAGGTTTCTCATTCCTGATAATTTGGGTATGCCAGGCATAACGTTTGGTTGATACCAAACTAAGGACCCAAATTGGATAAGTGCCAATATAGGTTATCCTAAGGGAAACCTCAAGTATAGTACTTGTAATATCTCACATGAGAACAACGTGATTGTTGCTCACCATGCGGTTTTTCCTGAGAGGAATACCGATATGCAGTGGTCAGTGGGAGGATAGTGATACTCGATGAAAACAGAGTAATATTATTCAAGGCACGAAGTCCTTAATGGAACACAAACATTTCATCTATGATGAATCTATACCATTAATCTTCGAATACACAAGAACTTCGTAGATCGGATAGAGTCAGAAAACAACCTAGGGTATGGGTTTCTGATCTAACCTCATAAAGATGTCAATCTTGCGAAGGTATATCCACCGACTACGTTTTATGGAAGTGATACGAGGTATCGGCTCCCTGTTATGGCAAAGTGCCGTGAATCCGAAATGGATTTACCTGTTGCCATGGTAAATCCATTTTGAAAATGCTTGAAAATAACTGTATATTTCATTTATGAAATATGTCAGTTACAGATCAAAATCGCTTTCCTGAAAAGGAAACCTTTTGGAGAATGTTTATAACATTCTGACGATTTTGTATAACCGACAAACAAGGTTTGCGATTATTCAATCCATGTTTGGATTGAAGCAAGCATAAGGTTCTTGGAACTGACGTTTTGAAATAATCATAATGGTTTATGATTTAACTCAAAACGAAATAATTCTTGTGTATATAAGGAGGTTAGTGGGGAGGACACTGACAATGAAATTCCCATAAAACAATTGGTGAAAGCTTGGCTTTCATGGATATTCTTTCAATAGAAATTCTCCGTAGAAATCTGGGGAGTAACAACCTTTATTCAAGGAATAAAGATCTACTGTGATAGATTTGGAGTTGTTAACACTCTCTGGGAAATTGTACATTTAAAATGTACTTGTATTGGTGTCTCATACGCTTCGAGCATATGGAGTCACAATCAGGTCAATCCAAGTGATAGTCACTGGATTGAAGTTAAGGACATCTGTTAGTATCTTAGAGAACTAAAGATGTTGTCTTAAACTATGGAGAAGGAGAACTTGAAGTGACTGGGATCACTACTGCAAGTTTCCGAACAATTAAATACTACGGTACTATAAAGTTTGAATAACGGGACAGTGAGCTGGAAATCTTCCGAGCAAGATAACTGTTGCCGAATTAACAACAAATGCGGATTATTGCTGCAGCTGAGGCAGCAATAGAAGCCATTTGGATCGATAATAAATCTAATTAGATTAGATATAGTTCTGTTAGCAGCTGAGCTAGGCGTCAGCACAGGCTAAAGAATTAAAGGTCTCATCGACGATCCAGATATATACTTCTATATCATCTGATTCGTTCGGATCATACATCGTGGCGATGTGATGATCGTATAAATCGCGTCAAATGAAAACAAACAAATCCGCTGACGAAAACCTTTCCTCAGCAATTTGAGCGAACCGTACATAGTTCAGGTGTAGGACACTTGAGTGACTCGCTACGTGCCAAGTGGGAGATTGTTGGACATTATGACCCATAGCGTCACTATTTGCACAGATCATTGTGTTGTTGTAGCAAATTAACTATGTGACAAAGAAATTGCACTCTCATCATTTGTGATTAGATCACCATAGATATATAAATGAAGAGAGGTCCCTATGATTAGTACCTGGACTGAGAATGATATGAGACAGTATCAGTCCCCGAAGGTTTAATCATTAAATATCCCTAGCCGTAGTATTATCGAGACTGGACATCGATAATGCGGAATAGGCTAGTATTGCACTTGTGCGCGTTTGTGAGGGCACAACGGCATAGTTCTCATATATATAAGTATTGGATACTTATGCAAGTGCGATAGGAGGTCGTGTTTCACCGACGGTACGGGAAACAGCTTCGCTCTGGATAGACCCCTCGGAATCCCATTGGTATTATGACTATGTGTCTATGGGAGGCCGAAATCAAGGTAGGTGTGTATGGTCTTAACCTGAGACTTACATCGCTAATACTTACGATAATCGATAGACTTTGGTCTTGGTGGTAGGGGACTTTAAACGGGTTCTGTGTACACCACTTCTGGGTTTATCAGAGAGTCGTAGTGTATTGGATGTGATGTCGAGACGGAAGTATCACTTCAGTCATATTGGAGATGATGTCACGCAGGATACGGTACTAGTGCTCTTGAGTGCTGCGCAGCCAATCAGGATATTATGACCAGGTCATGAATATCCGATTATAGAGACTATGTTACCAGACATCCGATATGTGCTTCGGACGGGGCAGACACTTATCCAGCCCCAGCCCTAGTACGTGATTATCCGATACTGGGCCGATATGCACAATACATTAGTATACTACGCTTGATACAGATCTTAATATTCTTATGAGAATATGTTCGGAGAATTGGGAAGACTTGGTGCTTTGCTAGGAGTCGACCTTGTCTCGTAAATCGGTAGAACGTAGTACTTGGTACGTACGTGATTCGGATATCCCGACGACCGCATTTACTGCCAACATATCCGGGGATCTCATGGGTCGCTTCCCACAGATTCACCGATGACGTATGACTCGCACTTATATTAATCTGGGATTAATATGATGAGAGAGAGAATTAATCTGGGATTAATTTCGGAGACATTTTATCTAGGATAAAATATCAATTGAAGAGAGAGAAACATTGATTTGGAATTAATCGAGGAATTAATATATTTGATATATTAAACGAAATTAGATTTCGACGCGGAATAAAATTAGATTTTAATTCGGGCGAGCGAATTAATTTAGAATTAATTCGTTAGCGACGTGAATATAATTCCGCTAGGCGTAATTATTTAATTCTCGTCGCGACGGAAATTAGTTAATTCGAATTAGCGAATTTGGGCCCGAAAGTGTTTGCGGACACATTCGTATTTTGAAACGGGTGGAATCCGCAAATCACATCGCGATATCTCATTACTTGACACGAATAGATGATGGATGTATCTAGACACATTTGAGGGATGATACATTGTCTCTATTCTCAAAGTGAGGTAATGATGGCATATAATGAATTTTAAAAAGGTGATGTGTGTGGTTGGGAATTATAACCCAAATGTGTTTGAAATGAATTTTAAATGAAATTCAAATGCATTTGATGCATAAAGGAACACAAAAACCGTATACCTTTTTTCACTTCATTTTCCCTCCTCTCTCTCTTCTTCTTCTCCTCTTCTCTCTCACGACATTTTCTGGTTTTGAAAAGGCAGTGAACTGCCGAACACAACAATAGGAAATGGAGGGAAGCAAGTGTGTTTTGTGGCAAAACAAGAGTGCTAGCACACTCCGGGATCATGCCAAGGTGATAAGGGAAGTATACCCATGAGCAAGGAACGTTTTGATGAAGCTTGGAACTCGTTTTTCTTGATCAAAATGGAGCAAAACAGAAGCACAAAACCGAATCTGCAGTGAGCTGTGACAGTGGACTGCTCACGCCCAAACCAGTGAAGAAATCAGATTTTTGTTGCCAAATCGCATCTCAACCGCTCGATGTAAGTATTCCGCACTTAAATCGTTGTATTCAATTATGATTCATGCTTGAGTTTTGATCTTGGGACCTCTAGAAACTCCAACAGGGAACTGTACAAGAGGCAGGCAAACGGTATTCAGTTGAAATGTTTGAGAAAAGAAGAAGCTCAAAAAGTGATGGAAGAGGTACATGCCGGGGTATGTGGTCCGCACATGAATGGTTGATGAACTTGCCCCGCAAGATAGTGAGACAGGGGTTTTATTGGTCAACCATGGAAACGGACTGCGCGAAGATGGTAAAGCACTGTCATGACTGTCAAGCACACGGTAATTTGAATCACTTACCGCACACAGAATTGCACGGGTTGTCAGAGCCGTGGCCTTTCTCAGCATGGGGAATTGATATGATTGGGGAAATTCGACCAAATGCATCAAATGGGCATCGCTTCATAGTGGTGGCAGTAGATTACTTCTCAAAGTGGGTGGAAGCCGAATCCTTCCGTAATGTTACAGCGAAGCAGATGGCAAAGTTCATAGCTCGGAACCTCATTTGTCGGTATGGTATGCCGCATCATGTAGTGACAGACAACGGGGTCCAGTTTCAAGGAGAGACAAAGGCAATGTTACAGAGGTATGGGATAGGCCACTACAAGTCATCACCGTACAGGCCGCAGGCAAATGGGGCAGTTGAGGCAGCCAACAAGACTATAAAGACAATTTTAGCCAAGATGACAGAAAATTGTAGAGATTGGGCCGAGAAATTACCGTATGCTTTGTGGGGGTACAGAACATCAGTAAGAATGGCAACAGGATCCACACCTTACTCCTTGGTCTACGGGATGGAAGCAGTATTACCAGTAGAAGTGGAAATACAGTCCCTGAGGGTATTAGCAGAGGCAGAATTACCGGAACAGGAATGGGCCGCACAGAGATTTGATCAGTTAGCACTGTTGGATGAGAAGAGAACGAAGTCTTTGTATCACATGCAGTTGTATCAGAAGAGACTAGCCCGGGCATTCAACAAGAAAGTACGTCCCACAAAGATCAGAAAGGGTGATTTGGTACTTAAGCAGTCGAGGCCGTCGACGACAGATCCGAGAGGGAAATTCAGGCCTAACTGGGAAGGGCCTTACATCATTCAGAAAGTCATGGGAAATGGGGCAGTGAAGCTGTCAGACTTGGAAGGAAACGAGTTCACCGAGCCGATCAACGTAGACAGATTGAAGCAGTACTTTTCCTGAGGGAGAGACGACTGAGCAGTCACCACAAGGATCGACAGAAGATCTAACCCAACGGAATAGGGAAATCATTCATGCATACACGTAACGTTGCATTCTCTTTGTGTTTGTTTCTGTTTTGTGTTCGCAGGTTCAAAGGAAGAAGAAAGCGGCAGGAATGAGCCAAGCAACGTCGATGCAATTTCAGTTTTTGGGGTGAGTCCCAAGGGGCGAGGCCCACATCAGCTTGGGGGTGAGGCCCATATCATGTCATTTTCAGGTATGGAGACACATCATCGGTTCGAGGGAGAGGTCCCTATATTCAACGGTGTTGGGTCGAGGTGCCAGGGTCGAGGTGCCCCCGTTGTCAGTTGTAGTTCCGGGTCGAGGTGCCCAGGGTCGAGGTGCCTACTACATCATCAGTTCGAGGGCGAGGTCCCTATATTCAGCGATGTTGGGTCGAGGTGCCCAGGGTCGAGGTGCCCCCGTTGTCAGTTGTAGTTCCGGGTCGAGGTGCCCAGGGTCGAGGTGCCCACTACATCATCAGTTCGAGGGCGAGGTCCCTATATTCAGCGGTGTTGGGTCGAGGTGCGCAGGGTCGAGGTGCCCCCATTGTCAGTTGTAGTTCCGGGTCGAGGTGCCCAGGGTCGAGGTGCCCACTACATCATCAGTTCGAGGGCGAGGTCCCTATAGTCAGCGGTGTTGGGTCGAGGTGCCCAGGGTCGAGGTGCCCCCGTTGTCAGTTGCAATTATTGGGACGCGTCCCAGGATCGAGGTCCGCTGCAGTACCAACTCAACTCGAGGCGGCAGCCGAGCCAGGTAAGTAAAATGCATTGCATAACTTTGATAGGATTGTTCAAATTCACACACTGCACAAGTCCCATCAAAGTGGGGGCGACTGTAGGCATTGCATTTTCGCATGTGAAACCCGATGATGAGCCTCATTTGGAGGCACTACATTTTGAGTCACGAAAGCCGCGGGAAACAGATATCGGAAGGGGAAATTCAGAATAAACAAGATCACTGTCTTCGTTGGTGCTGCATTCGGTACTTCGTTCGAACGGAAGACAGATTGCGGGTGTTTGTGTCGCGTTCGAGGGAACGTTCGAACGGTGTCGGTAATTCTGGTTTTGCTGCTAGCCTCACACCCAGCCCATTTAGCTCCCCAAAGCCCATAAAACACATCCCAAATTAAATAAATAAATATTAATTTAAACATTAACATTAAATAAAATATTTAAACCATTTACCAATTAAATAAGATATTTACCTAACTTAAACTAAAATCATGCCTAATTTAAAATCAATCCTAACCAATTAAAGCCAATCATATATTTGACTTCCTAATCTAATAAGATAATTACCAATATAAAATATTAGTATTCCTAAACCAACACAAATTAAATATTGAAACTTCCTAAATTAAAATATTTTGTCCCCCCCTCAACCCTTTGATTTCCTTGTTTAAAACTAAATCATATCCTAATTAAATGCACAAAATCCCTTCCCTTGTCAACTCTAACCCTTCTCTATATAAACCACCCTTCACCAAGCCTCTTCCGCTCCTCGAGTTCACGCATATACAAAAAAAAAAAAAAGCCTTCCCATTGACGCCCATTGTAAGCAAGAAACAACAAGAATTTCTCTCATTCTCCTCCCTCCATAGCCGAGAATAACAAGCCTTCCTAAAGCCACTGAAACCAGCCCATGCACCCCTCTAAAACACGCCCAAGTACCCCCCTAAATCACCTTAAAACAGCAGCCCAAATCACCTTAGAGCAGCAGCAAAAATCCTCCCAAAACAGTCCCCAAAATCCCAAAAACAGTAACATAAAAACTACATAGATAATCTTAAAAATAATCACATATAATTGCACTAAGAACCCACACAAACTTGGAATAGTTTATTGAAAACGTTAAAACAGGTGGCCCGTGCAGTGAGCAGCAAGACAGAAGCCGAATAGGAGCAGAACTGAGTTCGAACCGCAAGCAAAACAGCAAAGCAGTGAGCTAGGACGCTGAACCAGTGAACCAGAAAAGTTGCGGAGCCGTACCCCTTCCGATCTTCGTGGAACACGAGTCCGAGAGACGTCTTAAAAGGTTAGACCTGAGGGTATCTTTCACACTTGTTTTCTTTTTTTCCGCATTATTTATTAAGTATTACTTGTATGATTGTCATGTTGGAATGCATGTTGTGGTCTTTGAGTAGATGAACATGCATGAATTATGAGATGTAATATGTTGTGGGTATTGGATGAATGAGAGATGTGTCAACTCTCGCGATATATCGGATGGAAACCCGGACATAAATTTCATAGCCGATTCCGAATGGACGGTAATATGATCTGTACTCGGGCCACAACTCCACGTACCGCTTGGGTAAACGGCACCATCTCTCTTTTGTTGCGTTGCTTTTGTTTATTTAGTTTTCTTTACTTGAATTCAATATGTTGTTTAGTTATGCATGATTCAACCAAGCGCATGGGCTTAGTGAGTTATTCCAAGGGTCCTCCATTTGGGAGACAAAGAGCAGAAAAGGCCACCTTTGTGACACTACTTCGCCGCACCGGTTGATGTGTGTTCGGTTGGATGCAAGATACGTTCAATCGGGCATACTTAATTTGATGTTATTGAGTTTATCTTTTATGTATGGTTCAATCAAGCGCATGGGCTTAGTAAGTGGAATGAAAGATCCCTTATGGGGAGGGGTTAAAACCCGTTACCACGATTCTTTGCCGCGCCGGTTGATGTGTGTTCAGATTGGATGTAAGATGTGTTCAATCGGGCATACTTGGTTGATATGATTGGTTCTATTCTTGTATGTGTGATGTGATGCGCATGGGCTTAGTATGTTGGTCTAAAGGTCCTCTCTTTGAGAGATCAAGAGCCCCAAAAGGTCACCTTTACGGCAGTACTTCGCCGCGCCCTTTTATTTTGTGTTCTTGTATTGCGTCCCATTTCATGCATCAGGTCTGTTCCCGTTCGAACGCGTTTACGAACGCAACTCGAACGCGCATGTGTTTTTGCTTTATCATGTGTCAGGTCTCATTTCCGTTCGAACGCGTTAACAAATGCCATACGAACGTGAGCATTCTGTCTCATTTCCGTTCGAACGCGTTAACAAACGCCATACGAACGTGAGCATTCTGTTTCATTTCCGTTCGAACGCGTTTACGAACGCTACTCGAACATGAGCATTCTGTTTCATTTCCGTTCGAACGCGTTTACGAACGCTACACGAACGCGAACACACTGAACTGAGTCCTCTTCATTAGATTTCATGCATAGTTTTCCTAGTAGCTATCTCCACATGTATAAATACAAATATGTTAATGTATTACCATTCATATGCTTGTGTCATGATAACATTTGAGTATTATTTCTTGCGGTATATCGGATGGAAACCGAGACGTAAATTCCGTAGCCGATTCCGAATGGACGGTAGTGCGGTCTGTACTTGGGCTACAATTCCACGTACCGCTTGGAAAAGTGCCCATATGTGTGCTTGTATGGTTAATATGTGTGCTTGTGTTTTCCTGAATGTAATGTGCAAATGAAGTTGTATGTTCGTTGCTATTTTGATAAGCATGCAATTTTAAACGTGAGATATATGTGAAATGCGTACATCAGTTTTATCTTGAATATGAGAATTTAGAAGCATGATACTCTTGGAAATAAGTGTTACTTAAGCTTGATTAAATTATTACATAAATCCTTTCATTACAAGTGACATAAGTAAGGGACCATTCCGAACCCAACGGTTTGAGGTCTTCCCTTGCGAGGGGTGAGTGCGGCCTTAAATCTTTATCCCGGTTCACACCGGGTGGCGACTCCATGTTATTCAGTACTTCCCAAACTAGGCCGCGAGCCTAGGAACGGCGTCGCCCAGGTTCTGTTGTCCACACTAATGATGTGATGCGTGATGTGACTTGTGGGCCACACTTGATTCGAAATGCGAGTGGGCTCGCAAACACTCCCGGGCTCGGGTTTGCTAATTCCGAATTAACGAATTTTCCATTGCGACGTAATTAAATAAAATTTAATTGAATAATTAAGCCTAGAAAAATTACTATTCACATCGCTAGCGAATTAATTCTAAATTAACTCGTTCGCCCGAATTAAAATCTAATTTTAATTCCGCGTCGAAATCTAATTTCGTTTAATATATCGAATATATTATTTTATCGATTAATTCCAAATTAATCGTTCTCTCTCTTTAAATAATATTTTATCCCAGATAAAATATCTCTGTAATTAATCCTAGATTAATAATGTGCGAGTCATATGTCATCGGTGAATCTTCGGGAAGCGACCCATGAGATCCCCGGATATGTTGGCAGTAAATCCGGTCGTCGGACTATCCGAACACGTACGTACCTGATACTACGTTTTTACTGATTTACAAGACATGATTGGCTTCTAGCAAAGCACCGTGTCTACCCAATTCTCCAGAAATATTCTTAAAGGAATATCTAATCTGTATCAGACGTAGTATACGTAGTATTGCGTATTGCGATCCAGTATCGGATGTCACATGCTAGGCCTGGGGCTGGAATTGTGTCTGCCCCGTACGAAGCACATGTCGGATCTCTGGTAACTAGTCTCTATAATCAGATAATCATGACCCAGTCATATTATCCTGATGACTGCAGTACTAAAGAGTACTAGTTCCGTATCCTACGTGACCATCATCTCCATATGACTGAAGTGATACTTCCAACTTGACATCACTCCCAATACACTACGATTCTCAATATACCCAGAAGAGGCGTACACAGAACCTGTTAAAGCCCTGGACGACCAAAACCAAAGTATATTGATTGTCACAAGTATTAACGGTGCAAGTCTCAGGTTAAGACCAAATACACCTACCCTAATTCGGACTTCCATAGACACATAGTCATACTACCAATGGAATTCTGAGGGGTCTATCCAGAGCGAAGCTGTTTCCGTACCATCGGTAAACACAACCTCCTATTACACTTGCATGAGTATCCAATACCCAAATATATGAGAACTATGTTGTTATGCTCCCACAACGCGCACAAGTACAATACTAGTCTATTCTGCATTATCGATGTCCAATCTTGATAATACTTCGACTAGGGATATTTTAATGATTAAACCTTCATGGATTGATATTGTCTCATATCTTATCAATCCGGAACTAATCATATGGATTTTTATCATTTACATATCCCGGTAATCATATTACAAATGATAAAAGAGCAATTTCCTTTGTCACATAGTTAATTTGTACAACAACACCATGTTCTGTACAAATAGTGATGCTATGGGTCATAATTGTCCAACATGTGGGACCAAGGCGTTAATAAAACTTTCCAAACTAAAGTTAATTTAACCAAAGGTATTACTAGAGTTAGATAATGATTTGGTGTCTTCCTTCACTCACTACCTTTTTATAGCCAAAAGGAAAAGTTGTGAAGACATCTAGATAATCATTTACTCAAAGCTTACCTTAAAGCATATTTAAAGTGTTGGACTAATTTGGAGGATCTATTGTTTATTCCTGTCACCAAGACGATAAGAGCCTAAGAGGTAAGGGTATTTAAGAGAGTTCGCTCCACCCTCCATCTGGGGAATTTTCAATGGAGGAATCCATTTGACAGTTATTCACTTAAACTTACTAAAATCCTCAATAATAATTTAAGTCTAAAATTTGCCTCCCATTGTAAAGTATAGACCCAAAGGGCTTAAACCGTATTGGCAGGACTAGGCTTTACCAGACTGACCAATACCAATTTGTCCCTAAATCGTACTATTGACAATGGTTTTTTTAGTCATAAGACGCAGCGACCCTTAGGCGTGGTCTTATAACTTAGTGGCAAAGATTGAGTGTCCACGAGGACTAGCATAAGCTATGGCATGTTTGATTGCCCAACCCAATGATCAAGGAATTGTGATTTATATCATAAATTGGTTGGGAACCTACCTAATTATCGTATTTTATAACGACCGGCCCTAGTCGGAGTTATGAATTGATGATAATGGGATCCTTGCCCATAAGAAATCCATCATATTGGGGTTGATGTGATTTGCTTAAAAATTTTTAAAAACAATTGAGTGGGAGAAAATTCATAATATTAAAAGCCTATGTTATTATGAAACATTAATGAAAAACATATTCCTAATTTTAACATTCTCTCTTAACAGGTGGGTTAAAATATTTCACAAACATTCAAACGGCAAACAAAGTATCACTTCGTTCCATCCTTGATGAGCATAAGCTCAAAGGGGACAACTACAATGACTAGTTTAGAAATCTTAAAATTGTCTTGCGATAAGAAAAGATTTTCTACGTTCTTGAAAAACCGTTTCCCCCTGAACCCGTAGAATATGCTGACCAAAATACATTTGATGCTTGGAAGAAACACATCGATGATGATGAGCAAGCATTTTGCATAATGCTTGGCTCTATGTCAGACGAACTTTAGAAAGCTTAGGAAGATATGGATGCTCAAACCATCATCTTTCACTTGAAGGAGTTGTATGCAACTTCCGTTCATACCGTGAGATTCCAAGTGTCATGTGCCTTATTCCAAACAAGGTATAAAGAAGGATCTGTTAATGGACATGTTCTTAAGATGATAGGCCACATTGAAAATTTGGCCAACCTCGGGTTCATCATGGATCATGAGATATGTCAGGATCTAATTCTTCAGTCTTTACCAAAAGAATTCTCTAACTTTATTATGCAGTTTCATCTATCTGATAAAGAAGCTACTTTAGCAGAATTGCACATCTGATAAAGCAAGCAAAGAAGGAGTTGAAACCAGAGCTTAAAACCTTCGTCATGCTTACGGGTACGGACCTGAAGCCACGAGGCCCAAAGAAAAATAAGGGCAAGGCCAAGGCTCTTGATCACCTAAAGCCCAATGGTAAGGTGGAGAAGAAAAAGGGAAATGGGAAATGTTTCTTTTGTGGAAAGAAGGGTCATTGGAAGAAAGACTACAGATCCTTGAAAGCCAATGAAGCTAGAGAAGCCCAAGAGGCCAAGAAGCCCAATACTTCAGGTATGTTGTATATGATTGAACTATATTCTCAAAACTCTGAACCTTCTACTTGGGTGCTTGACACCGGTTGTGGGACTCTCTCTCTCCGGAATCTATGTCTTACAAATAACAAAGAATGTTCAACTTCTAATATATACAACGTTAACTCGAATAATCTCAATGAATCACTTCTATGGCACAATCGCTTAGGTCATATCAATGAAACAAGATTAACTAAGCTACATTAGGATGGGTATTTCAGACCCTTCAAATATGAACCTTATGGAACTTGTGAGTCTTGTTTACTTGATAAAATGACCAAATTACCCTTCAAAGGTAAAGACCAGCGTGCAACGGAGACATTAGAACTCATACACTCTGATGTATGCGGACCAATATCAGTCACCGCTAGAGGTGGATTATCCAACTTCATTACCTTTATCGATGAACACTCGCGATATTGGTATGTGTACTTTATGCGGTACAAATCTGAAGCCTTTGAGAAATTCAAAGACTTCAAAGCTGAAGTAGAAAACCAGCTTAATAAAAGTATTAACTCACTAAGGTCTGACGGAGGTGGTGAATACTTAAGCAACGAATTTCAAGATTACTTGAGAGAAAATGGCATTGTTCCCACTGGACTCCTCCGGGAACTCCACAACATAATGAGGTCTCCGAAAGGAGAAATTATACATTATTAGATATGGTCCGATCAATGATGCCAGACACGGATCTACCTCTTTCATTTTGGGGTCTTGCTTTAGAAACTGCAACACTACTACTAAACCAAGTTCCTTCCAAAACTGTTAGTCAAACACCATATGAATTATGGTCTGGGAAACGTCATAGTCTTAGTTATCTAAGAGTTTGGGGATGTGACACATATGTCAAGCTCACAAAAACTAACAAATTGGATGATATGGTAGTTAAATGTAAGTTTGTAGGATATGCGTTGAACTCAAGAGCATATGTGTTCTACGTCCCAAATGAACAAAGAAAATTTGTCTCACGAAATGCTAAATTTCTAGAGAATGAATTCCTTCTCAAGAAATATAGTGGGAGTATAATTGACCTCGATGAGGTACGAGAAGAACAAACTAACATAAAATGAAACCACAGGCTCCTCAAAAGGGCAGCAACAGAAGAAGCAAAAGGTTATGAACTCAGAAGGTCTGGTAGGGAAAGACATGAGCCTGAAAGATATGGTTTCCATATTGATGAGGAACATGATCAATTCATTGATCATGATGATCCCACCAGTTATGACGAAGCAATGCGTGACATTGATTCAGTCAAGTGGCTTGAGACCATGAAATCCGAAATAGACTCTATATATCAAAATCAAGTCTGGGACTTGGTAGATGCGCCTAAAGGGATAAAACTCATAGGCTTCAAGTGGATTTACAAGCGCAAAACTGATGCAGAAGTCAACATCCAAACCTATAAGGCTAGGTTTGTGGCGAAAGGTTATAGACAAATCCAAGGAATTGACTATGAGGAAACCTTCTCATCTGTTGCAATGATAAAGTCCATTCGAATTTTACTGGCACTAGCTGCAAACTTTGATTATGAGATTTGGCAGATGGATGTCAAAACAGCTTTCCTTAATGGGAACCTCCTAGAGGAAGTCTATATGACACAACCTGAGGGGTTTGCTTCTAAGGATGATCATAATGAAGTATGTGTAGGCATTGCATTTTAGCATGTGAAACCCGATGATGAGTCTCAGTTGGAGGCACTACCTTTTTAGCTAAGAATATTGCGGGAACGGAGGTCGGAATGGGAGATCCGAAATAAGTACATCATCAAGTCCATTTCACAAGCTCACTGTCTTCGTTAGTGCTGCGTTCGTTACTTTGTTCGAACGTCAGGCAGATTGCAGATGTTTTGTGGCGTTCGAATTGGCGTTCGAACGGCGTCGGTGTTTCTGGTTTTGCTACTACCTCGCACCCCAGCCCAATTAGCTCCCCAAAGCCATAAAACACATCCCAATTTAATTAAATTAAACATTAAATATTAAATAAAATATTTAAACCATTTACCAATTAAATAAAACACAAAATATAATCATACCTAATGAAGATAAATCAAATATATTAACTTCCTAACTAAACAAATCACATACTAAATTAAAAGAGATGTCATGCCTAATTAAAATCAATCATAACAAATTAAAGATATTGACTTCCTATTCTAGCCAAGATTTGTCCCCCCTCAATCTTTGACTTTCTTGCTCAACACCAAATCAAATCCTCCTTTTAATGCCAAAATCCCTTCCTTGTGAGACAAGGTGAAGCCCTAGCCCTTCTCTATATAAACAACCCCTAACCAAGACATGAATCCCCTAGCTCATACACATAATAGACACACAACTCCTAGTTCCCGCCATCAAAACAAAAAGAAGAAAAGAATTTCCAACCCCTAGCTCATACACATAATAACAAACTGTTAGACATTATGTCCCATAACGTCACTGTTTG
>SKCR01032382.1:0-21681 GCA_019454045.1 Zanthoxylum bungeanum
AGTATGAGCATGTATGATGAACAAAGAATGTAACTAGTGTAGTTATATGTATTCTTTTAAGGTTTATGAAACCATGTTGCTATTCTAGAGTTGTTGACCCACTCTTAAATGACCTAGATTTGATCTTGAGTTGTTTCATTGTGTTGAGACTTGAATTAGTTGAAAGATTGATGATTGAAATATTTGATTTAATGTAAATGGCCTAATTTGTCCAATTTGTGAAATTGAAAAATTAGGGTTTATAACCAATTCCAAATTTGGGGGTTTTGAGATATGTTGAGCATTTGGGTGTGTATAAGATGCATGCAAAGTTTCATGTTGATTGGATTTCATTAAGATGAGTTTTGAAGCATGAAATGACCAAATGGTCAATTTTGGCACCAAATGGTGCTCACGGCAATGGCATGGAATTTTGGGGATTTTGGTTGCTTTGGTGTTTTGATGTTTTGAACATCATAAGTTCATCTTAGAAATGATTTAGAATCATTCAAAATTGATTGGATCAATTTCGGACTAAAACGGACAAAAATACAAAGCAAGGGTATTTCGGTAAATTCACTTAAAATTGTTTTATTGAATTTATTTTCATAATTTGATTATTGGAATATTAAATAAATATGTTTATTTAATTAATCCGAGAAAAAGTTTTGAAATCTGAAAATCGGATTTTCACCGCTTCCGCTGCGTTACCGGATTCACCCCCTAAATAACCCATTCAATAGAGAGTACGAATAGTCCCACAAGGGAACTAACTAGAGAATAGACACTATGAATGATTTAAGGCCGCATTATACCGCTTGCAAGGTCCGATCTTAAATCCATTTGTGTTCGGAACGGTCCATTACTGATACTAGTGTAATACTAAGGTTCAAAAAAGGATTTGTATGTCTTATAATGCATCCACATGCATGAGCAGTTTATATCACACACAGCGCAATAATTTGGAGAATTATAAGATGTCCAAAAATTATCAAAGAGAAAATGAAATACATATTAAACATTGTTGGATAATATGACCCATAGCGTCACTATTTGTACAGATCATAGTGTTGTTGTACAAATTAACTATGTGACAAGGAAATTGCACTCTCATCATTTGTGATTAGATCACCTTAGATATATAAATGAAGAGAGGTCCCTATGATTAGTTCCTGGATTGAGAATGATATGAGACAATATCAGTCCACGAAGGATTAATCATTAAATATCCCTAGCCGGAGTATTATCGAGACTGGACATCGATAATGCGGAATAGGCTAGTATTGCACTTGTGCGCGTTGTGAGGGCAGAACGGCATAGTTCTCATATATAAGTATTGGATACTTATGCAAGTGCGATAGGAGGTTGGTGTTTCACCGATGGTACGGGAAACAGCTTCGCTCTGGATAGACCCCTCGGAATCCCATTGGTATTATGACTATGTGTCTATGGGAGTCCGACATCAGGGTAGGTGTATTTGTCTTAACCTGAGACTTACACCGCTAATGCTTACGACAATCAATATGCTTTAGTTGAGGTCGTCCAGGACTCTAACCGGTTCTGTGTACGCCAATGCTGGGCATATTGAGAATCGTAGAGTATTGGGTGTGATGTCAAGACGGAAGTATCACTCCAGTCATAGTGGAGATGATGTCACGCAGGATACGGTATTAGTGCTCTTAAGTGCTGGCCGGCCATCGGGATATTATGACAAGGTCATGTATATCCGATTATAGAGACTAGTTACCAGACATCCGACATGTGCTTCGGACGGGGCAGACACTTATCCAGCCCCAGCCCTAGCACGTGACTATCCGATACTGGGCCGATATACACGATACTTGGTATACTACGCTTGATATAGATCTTAAATATTCTTAGATGAATATGACCGGAGAATTGGGTAGACTTCGTGCTTTGCTAGAAGCCGATCTTGTCTCGTAAATCGGTAGAACGTAGTACTTGGTACGTACATGATTCGGATACTCCAATGACCGTATTTACTGCCGAATTATCCGGGGATCTCATGGTCGCTTCCCGATAATGCACCGATGACGCATAACTCGCACTCATTAATAATCTGGGATTATATAAAGAAAGAGAAAATTAATCTAGGATTAATTACGGAGATATTTTATCTGGGATAAAATATCGTCTAAAGAGAGGATGATTAATTTGGAATTAATCGGTAAATTAATATATTCGATATATTAAACGAAATTAGATTTCGACGCGGAATTAAAATTAGATTTTAATTCGGGCGAACGAATTAATTAGAATTAATTCGTTACCGACGTGAATAGTAAATTCGCTAGGCGTAATCATTTAATTACGACGCGACGGAAAATTCGCTAATTGAGAATTAGTGAACCCAAGCCCGAGTGTGATTGCGAGCGCATTCGTATTTCGAATTCGAGTGCGGCAACGCAAGTCACATCAAGCGTCAAATCATTCGTCATCAAGCAAGCGTCAAATCAAACGTCACTTTGAGTTATGTGATTGATTGATGTGATTGATTGATTGATAGACACACATCAAGTCACTTTGATAAAGTGACATTGAATAGTGATGGGTGTTGTTGGAATAGTATTGGTGGTTGAGAGAGCCATTACCATTTATTTTATTTGATATTTTAAATGGTAAATGCTTTGTATTTTTTGGAAAATATATAAAGCATTTTTTTGGTAATTCAATTAACAAGTCAACCATTACACAACTCCACCAAATCTTATCTCTTTCTCACGCCCAAGGGGCTGTTATCTCTTCTCCAACACAGCTCACTGCCGTGAGCTTTAAGGGGAGCAATGAGTGGGTTTTGTTTCAAAAACGCAAGTGCTAGCACACTTACGAGACTTGCGAAGGTGTTAGGGAGGTTCACCCATGAGTCGGGATTCGTTTGACGCAATCTTGGAGCTCATTTTCGCAGCTCAAAATTCTAATTTGGAGGGCAGTGAACTGCCACCAGTGGCGCCCTTGGCAGTGGGCTTTTTGGGCTTCATTCGTCTTCAAATCGTCTCAACCGATCGATGTGAGTATTCCGCTACCTCCGTTGATGTGTTCACACATGTTTTTCATGTCTTGTTTGATCTTGGGACCTAGATATAAACCTAACAATGGCATCAAGAGCTATAGGTTCAAGCATGAAGATGTATGGCTTAAAATTTGGGTAAATTGATTTTGAGCATGATTTAGTTAAATTGTTTGATTGAGCATGTTTAAATGATGTTGAATTGAAGTTTGATTGGATCAATTTCATGAAAATTGATTTGGAATAATTTTCCTCAAAATATTGATGTTGGCCGAATGTGATGGATATTTGGAAATCTTGGATTTTTTCATTTTAATTCATTGGATGAGTTATAATGATGTAGGATGATGTTGATTTGAGATTGAATTGGATTTAATTTTGAATTGGATAAAAAACCCCAAAATCCTCATGTTGGCCGAATTAATAATGCCCTTTAAAGTCTTGGTACATTTTGATTTTAGGACATTGGATGTATTGGAAATCATTTAGGATGTTGATTTAATGTCGATTGTGGGTTCGATTGGATTGAAACCAAATCAGACACAAAATCCCTCCTTGGCCGAGACTAAGAAGCATGTAATGGGTTTGATTTTTTCATTTATGTGTTGGACATGTGATGATGATAATGAACATGATTAATTGGACTAATTTGATGTTTTAGAAATATTGATTTGGGTGATTAATCATGTAATGCACTTTAGGTAATTAAATTGCGAAATTGGATTTTGTGTATTTAATTAATTGGGCCTAATTTTGGAAATTGGACTTTAATGTTGTAATTGGGCTTATTGGGCTTGATTTCATCAAGTTGGATTTAGGCCAAATGGATTGGATCCAATTGGGCCCAAAACCTTAACCATAAAGCCCAAATGCAACTTATAAACCTTTAAAGTTTAATTGGGCCTAATGGGCCTAAATTGATTTCTCGGCTTATGGGGTTACTCCTTGATTGGGCTTTGGTTGCCGAAGCCCACGCCTTAAAGAGATTAATTAAAGCCCATTAGACTTGAATTGAATTGACGTTGGACGTTAATCGGGCTTTGAGACCCGACGCGATTAAATTTGGAATTTAAGTCGAAAAGGTTTATTAAATAAAGTGTATATTTAATTTGGAATTGAATAGTGAATTAGAATTAAATGCATATTATATTGGATTTAATTATGTAGTTTAATTTAATTCAAGAATTCGTACTTTGAGTACTTGTTCGCAAAACGAGTTGGACTCGACCAAAATCAAATCGTTGTTTGAACATTGGATGATCACATAATTATCAGATTAATTAATTTGATTAGATTGATTGATAGCATGCTTTTGTGTGAATACGTGGTTGTGATGAATGAATAATGTATATTGGATGGATATTAGTCGGGTGGGGCAATTTTGGAAATTGTTGTAATAAATTCGATTTATTAAATTGGACCTGCGTGTCCAGCCTTATCACCTTTATTCTCTTTGTATTCTCTTCTCACCTATTCCCCTCAATGTAAATGAGGTTTCTTTAGAAGTGTAGTGTAAGGGGTAGAAGTAATACAAGTGCTAGCTTGAGTGAGAAATGGAGAGATTTGATCTAGGATCAATGTGTTAAGTATCCATCCGCATATCATTATTATTTTATTTTCATACTCGCTTTATTATGTATTTAGAATGCATGTTTAAGGGTGTATGATGATGAGACCTAAACAAAGATAATTAAATTGGTAGCCAATTTGCACGCGAAAAGCCCTCATTAAAATATCATGCGTCTTTTCCTTCCATTGAGTGATTCTTGCTCAAGATCCTAGATTGGCATGGGTTGTTGGCCAAAGTCAAGCCCTTGTCCGTCGAAGATGTGTTTGAATCACGAGGCTTTGTTCCATATTGGTGTCTTGTCCAAGTTGTGGTTTGTTGGCCAAAGTCAAGACCACTTCTGTCCATCGACATTGATTACAAAGCTTCCATGGTCAATGGGTCCGCGCTTGAATGGGATCATTAGGTTTGTTGTGCAAAGCCAAGGCCTAGTTGATTCAGAGGAAAAAAGTTAGGCTATATATTGGATATATAGGCATATATAGGATATATGTTTAGGACTTGGATGTCCACCTACTGGATCTAGGAGTTGGAATGATATCCAATTGATCTTAGAGATCTACCTAGTTAATTATCATACAATTTGTTGGCCAAAGTCAAGATTGTGTGATATTTAACGGGATCCTAGCCTACTAGGAAAAACGGTTTCCCGAGTACTCGACAAAGGGTTAGAGGCTCGACGAAAAATAGTGGGAGGCAAGAATTGAATTTGCAATATTCGTTCAATTACTCGCCATACGCGCTCAAACAAATATCACTCGTCATATATATTAAAAGTATTAGTTGGACTAATATTTAATGTTGTTTTAATAAACAGTTGGACTGTATTATAGTTGATTATATATAATTGGATTATATAATCAATTATTTGAATTAATTAATTTCAGTTTACAGTTGATTTTATAATTGGATTATAGTAATCAATGTAATTGAGGTTAATTAATTGGATTATATTTGATTATATAGTTGGACTATTATAATCATTATAATATATAGTACCACTAATAATTGATTAAATAGTTGGACTATTGAAATCAAGAAAGAATTGAAAAGTTGGATATTTAAAATATAATCTGGGATTAAAATATTTTAAATGATTTAATTTTCAAATTGGGAATAAATAATAGGTTACTTTATTTGATAAAATAACTTATTATACCCTAAGCCCAAAATTAAGCAAATAAGTAGAGCGTAAATCTTTGGAAGATTTATGTGATTGTCTTTAGTGCTTAATTTAACATACTTGTCAAAAATCTATCTTTAGATTTAAAAGTATTAAAATTGCAATAAATAATTCTTGGAGAATTAATTGACTATTCTAGAGGAGATAAAGTCAAAGTTTGCAATTGGGCATGTAGCACAAGGTGCACATCGTTTCAATATTCTAAAACCCAAGGCTTGGCCAAAAGTTTGTGAAATATTGAAAAAGGATAATTGACATATCCCAAAGTAACTACCATTTGGATATGGCAGACACAGAGGAATTAAAGAAAGGGCAAGGCTCTTACTTTAAAAATGATTGTCAAAGTTATGTTCACAACTAGTATTGAAATTAGATTTTAAATACTTAGTGTGATACATGAAATATATGTATTGATGTTCAGAATCTGCTTTGAGCAGGATACTGACTTCAAGCTGAGATTAATCTGCGAATCGGAAACGGGACGAAAGTCGCTGTTTAGACCGTAGATACCTAAGTTTAGGAACTACCCTTCGGGTGTGTACTTAAATTAGGAACTGTTATAATGTAACTAGTTTGACTAGAGACATTATCTCTATATCAGTGTTTAATCCATTGTGGATAAACCTTATATTCTAGAACACTAAGTGTTTCATTATATAAAGATGATACTGAGATAAACACATTAGATGTGAATAACAGAATTTATATTTTGAATATAATTAAGATCTCAAAACATAAAAATGACAAATAAATAGCTCAAATTGATTTGATCAATAGAGACTTATTTGTGGCATTGTTTTCTGGGACACAATTAAACAAGACTCGTATATCCCCACTTTTGAAGAGTGGGTACTAGGACTGATTTGACTATTCAAATAAAGTCTACGAATCTAGTTTATTAGGTAAAGTACCTAAAACACTATTTACTTGGTAATATTGAAAATGCCATCGATCTGTTAGCCCTATTCATTGTGAAGAAAGTGGGCCCATATCTAGCTAGGCTAGATGTGAACATGAATATTTCGTGACCTTAACGGATATGGCATCACGTTATGGTTATGTGTTCTTTTGAAGAACACAGATCGGAAACTATTAGAGTTTCGACACGAAGTAGATAAACAGATCGACTATAGTATTATGCCGTCTCGGTAAGACCGTAATGGAAAATACTTAAGCAGTAAGTTTCAAATATACATGAAAGAGTATAGTATTCTTTCAGATGAGGACTCCTCCCGAGACATGTCAGTTTGACGATGTGTCCGAACTAAAAACCGAATTTTGTTGGACATGATAAGGTTTATCACGAGTCGCTCTGAGCTACCATTTCCTTCAACGGATATGTATTAACAGTGCAAAACTTATTTAGAATAAGGTTCCATATAAATCTGTTTGACAGATATCATATAGGATATGAACAGGAAAGAAACAGGGTTTCTCATTCCTAATAATTTGGGTATGCCAGGCATAACGTTTGGATGATACCAAACTAGAACCCAAATTGGATAAGTGCCAATTATAAGTTATCCTAGGGAAAACCATAAGTATAGTACTTATATATCTCACATGAGAACAATATGATTGTTGCTCACCATGCGGTTTTCCTGAGAGGAATACCGATATGCAGTGGTCAGTGGGAGGATAGTGATACTCGATGAAAATCGGAGTAATACTATTCAAGGCACGAAGTCCTTAAAGGAACACAAATAGTTCATCAAGGATGAAACTAAACCATTAATCTTCAAATACACAAGAACCGCGCAGATCGGAGAGAATCAGAAAACAACCTGGGGTATGGGTTTCTGATGTAACCCCTTAAAGATGTAAATCTTATTGAGGAATACCAACCGACTACGTACGAGGAAGTGATACAAGGTATCAACTCCCTTTTATGGCAAAGTGCCATGAGTCCGAAATGGATTCCATGTATAACAACTATGTTTGGATACTAGTTGTTGTACCGCAAGGCATTGTGCCTATTGGTACAATGTAAGTCTTCAAGGAAGACATACATGGATGGCAACATACCAACGTACAAAGCTAGGCTTGTGACGGAAAGGTATCGTTATCAACATTGTGTTGATTACGGTTCAACCTTTTACCTGTTGCCATGGTAAATCCATTTGGATAAGGCTTGCTGAGAAACTGTACATTTATGAAATGTGTCAGTTAAAGATCAAAATCGCTTTCCTGAAAAGGAAACCTTTTGGAGGATACTTTCAACATCCTGACGATTTTGTATAACTGACAAACAAGGTTTGCGGGTTATTCGATCCATGTTTGGATTGAGCAAGCATAAGGTTCTTGGAACTGTCGTTTTGAAATAATCATAATGGTTTATGATTTGACTCAAAACGAAATGATTCTTGTGTATATAAGGAGGTTAGTGGGAGAGCACTGATAATGAAATTCCCATAAAGCAATTGGTGAAAGCTTGGCTTTCATAGAAATTCTCCGTAGAATTCTGGGGAGTAACAACCTTTATTCAAGGAATAAAGATCTACTGGGATAGATTTGGAGTTGTTAACACTCTCTGGGAAATTGTACATTTAAAATGTACTTGATTTGGTGTCTCATACGCTTTGAGCATATGGAGTCACAATCAGGACAATCCAAGTGATAGTCACTGGATTGAAGTTAAGGACATCTATTAGTATCTTAGAGAACTAAAGATGTTGTCTTAAGCTATGGAGAATGAGAACTTGAAGTGACTGGGATCACTGCCGCAAGTTTCCAAACAGTTAAATACTGCGGTACTATAAAGTTTGAATAACGGGACAGTGAGCTGGAAATCTTCCGAGCAAGATACTGTTGCCGAATAAACAACAAATGCGGATTATTGCTGCGGCTGAGGCAGCAATAGAAGCCATTTGGGTCGATAATAAATCTAATTAGATTAGATATAGTTCTGTTAGCAGCTGAGCTAGGCGTCAGCATAAGGCTAAAGAATTAAAGGTCTCATCGACGATCCAGATATATACTTCTATATTCATCTGATTCGTTCGGATCATACATCGTGGCGATGTGATGATCGTATAAATCGCGTCAGACGATAATCATACAAATCCGCTGACGAAAACCTTTCCTCAGCAATTTGAGCAAACCGTACATAGTTCGGGTGTTCGACACTTGAGTGACTGGCTATGTGCCAAGTGGGAGATTGTTGGATAATATGACCCATAGCGTCACTATTTGTACAGATCATAGTGTTGTTGTACAAATTAACTATGTAACAAGGAAATTGCACTCTCATCATTTGTGATTAGATCACCTTAGATATATAAATGAAGAGAGGTCCCTATGATTAGTTCCTGGATTGAGAATGATATGAGACAGTATCAGTCCACGAAGGATTAATCATTAAATATCCCTAGCCGGAGTATTATCGAGACTGGACATCGATAATGCGGAATAGGCTAGTATTGCACTTGTGCGCGTTGTGAGGGCAGAACGACATAGTTCTCATATATATAAGTATTGGATACTTATGCAAGTGCGATAGGAGGTTGTGTTTCACCGATGGTACGGGAAACAGCTTCGCTCTGGATAGACCCCTCGGAATCCCATTGGTATTATGACTATGTGTCTATGGGAGTCCGACATCAGGGTAGGTGTATTTGGTCTTAACCTGAGACTTACACCGCTAATGCTTACGACAATCAATATGCTTTAGTTGAGGTCGTCCAGGACTCTAACCGGTTCTGTGTACGCCAATGCTGGGCATATTGAGAATCGTAGAGTATTGGGTGTGATGTCAAGACGGAAGTATCACTCCAGTCATAGTGGAGATGATGTCACGCAGGATACGGTATTAGTGCTCTTAAGTGCTGGCCGGCCATCGGGATATTATGACAAAGTCATGTATATCCGATTATAGAGACTAGTTACCAGACATCCGACATGTGCTTCGGACGGGGCAGACACTTATCCAGCCCCAGCCCTAGCACGTGACTATCCGATACTGGGCCGATATACACGATACTTGGTATACTACGCTTGATATAGATCTTAAATATTCTTAGATGAATATGACCGGAGAATTGGGTAGACTTCGTGCTTTGCTAGAAGCCGATCTTGTCTCGTAAATCGGTAGAACGTAGTACTTGGTACGTACATGATTCGGATACTCCGACGACCGTATTTACTGCCGAATTATCCGGGGATCTCATGGGTCGCTTTCTGATAATGCACCGATGACGCATAACTCGCACTCATAATAATCTGGGATTATATAGAAGAAAGAGAAAATTAATCTAGGATTAATTACGGAGATATTTTATCTGGGATAAAATATCGTCTAAAGAGAGAGAATGATTAATTTGGAATTAATCGGTAAATTAATATATTCGATATATTAAACGAAATTAGATTTCGACGCGGAATTAAAATTAGATTTTAATTCGGGCGAACGAATTAATTTAGAATTAATTCGTTAGCACGTGAATAGTGAATTCGCTAGGCGTAATCATTTAATTACGACGCGACGGAAAATTCGCTAATTGAGAATTAGTGAACCCAAGCCTGAGTGTGATTGCGAGCGCATTCGTATTTCGAATTCGAGTGCGGCAACGCAAGTCACATCAAGCGTCAAATCATTCGTCACATCAAGCGTCAAATCAACGTCACTTTGAGTGATGTGATTGATTGATGTGATTGATTGATTGATAGACACACATCAAGTCACTTTGATAAAGTGACATTGAATAGTGATGGGTGTTGTTGGAATAGTGTTGGTGGTTGAAGAGCCATTACCATTTATTTTATTTGATATTTTAAATGGTAAATGCTTTGTATTTTTTGGAAAATATATAAAGCATTTTTTTTGTAATTCAATTAACAAGTCACCCATTACACAACTCCACCAAATCTTATCTCTTTCTCACGCCCAAGGGGCTGTTATCTCTTCTCCAAACAGCTCACTGCCGTGAGCTTT
This sequence comes from Zanthoxylum bungeanum, assembly GCA_019454045.1. Classification (NCBI taxonomy): domain Eukaryota; kingdom Viridiplantae; phylum Streptophyta; class Magnoliopsida; order Sapindales; family Rutaceae; genus Zanthoxylum; species Zanthoxylum bungeanum. The sequence continues at coordinate 10,688 of SKCR01032382.1, forward strand.
AAGGGGAGCAATGAGTGGGTTTTGTTTCAAAAACGCAAGTGCTAGCACACTTACGAGACTTACGAAGGTGTTAGGGAGGTTCACCCATGAGTCGGGATTCGTTTGACGCAATCTTGGAGCTCATTTTCGCAGCTCAAAATTCTGATTTGGAGGGCAGTGAACTGCCACCAGTGGCGCCCTTGGCAGTGGGCTTTTTGGGCTTCATTCGTCTTCAAATCTTCTCAACCGATCGATGTGAGTATTCCGCTACCTCCGTTGATGTGTTCACACATGTTTTTCATTGCTTGTTTGATCTTGGGACCTAGATATAAACCTAACAAACATATCTTTTGAAGTCGGGCCGGATAAAGTTTATTACCGGATATATATTGTTATGTTCGGCTGGACATTCTGGATACTTGGTAGGATTTGCTACGCAAAGCCAAAAGGTAAGAAATGCATAATAATCCATATGATAGTCATAGTATCATCAGAAACAGTTAGATCAACATCAAATTAGCAGTAAATAAACCATTATAGAAAACAGAAGCAATATGATAAATATAGATGAGAAGTTGCACACGTTTATTTTTGTATGGTACGTGGAGTTGTATCCCGAGTGCAAATCATACTACCGTCCATTCAGAATCAACTATGGAATCTACGTCCGGGTTTCCATCTTATATACCACAGAACACTATGGCCGGATATAGCCAATTAAGTGGCCATATTTTCTATGTGACAGGTGCATGTTTGGCCGAACTTAGAGTATGTCCGGTCGGATATGCGGCGCCAATAAACTGGAAAAAATAGATGCGGAGTTCAAATTTTGAGGCCCTCAGGTTGTACTTTAAGTATAAGTTGGCTTCGAGACTATCTCTTAAAGGCCTAGATTAGTTGCTAGATCTTTTACTGGAATTGGAAAACATGTTATATGTTTTTGGTGTTTTGTTTGAACGTTCCAAAAAATAGAGTCTCCAAAGTCATCTCTTAAGGTTGGGGTGTTTGGTTATTTGAAAGTATCCGTCAGTTCCTTCAAGTGTAGGAAACGCTTTCCTTACGCAACGGAAACGGTTTAGGCACCGGATGGGACTTGAAAAAAATTTCTGCCCTTCCCTTGAACTGGCCGAATGCTACTTCCACCACCACTAAAATTTTGATTTAGTTTTAGATAAAATTCCAGCCCCGAAACAGTCCCGGAACAGTCGGAAAAAAAACTGACTGTTTTGGACTCGATTCACGCCCAACGTACTAGAGAAACATCCCTTGAAATACGTGGATAGCAGCTATGTTTTGGTTCTTATTTTTCACTTGAAGACAGCCCCAACACAGCCCCAAGACACCACAAAATGTTCCTAAAAAAAATTGGATTAAAACGAAACCAAACCGAGTTCCGTTTCACCAAGTAAATGGGCGGCAATGAGCAAAAATAATGCTCACTGCCGTGAACAACAAGAAAGAGATGAAGATGAAGATTTGTTCTACAACACAAAGTCTTCCGAACTATATCTCGTTACCAATGGAAATTTTTGTGGGCAATACTCACAAAATAATCCCTAAACGATTTAGAGATTTAAACACACTTGATATTTTATTTTAATTTCTTCTTTTTCTTTCTTTTTGGTTTTGTCTCAACTTTTGAGAGAGAATGAACAAGAAGAAGATGAGGCTAGGGTTAGAATGAAAGACTTCTTCCAAAAGAAAAACAATTTTCCTTTTTATACTTAGGGTTTAATTTTACAAAATAAAACAAAACTCTTCCTCTAAGCCAAAATTCGGCCATGCATGTGTTAATTTCAAAATTTTTGTAACAACATATTTACTTTCCATAAAGATCATGTATGTTACAAAAATAAAAAGTTAACACCTTATTAAAAGGTGTAACTTCCAAAATAATGCCAAGGGTTTCCAAAACCCAAAACTTGAAATTCCAATAATGGCCTTATTTAAATTATATCAAATATAATTTAATTTTATGCATTTAATAATTATCATATAATTATTAAAACTATATATTAACTTTTAATATATAGTCTTAATTGTGATAAAATGATATTATTAATCATATTAATAAGTTTATATATTTGTGAGTATATAATTGGACTATCCAATTATACTAAATCCGCTATAGTATATTGAGCTAGCACGAGGACCAAATGGACCTACGGTTTCGAGCTCCAATAATCTCGAAATATTAATTAAGCTCTTAATTAAATATTCCAAATTATTAACTCCGGGTTATTCCACTAAAAACTCGAAGTTGCACTCTCGTTGCCGCAGATGATATATTAAGCCGAACCAAGTCGGTGTCCATCGATATAGTCACTACATATAGATTAACCCTTCACGAGTATCTCGTAATTAGAGCCGGGTCATAATATCTATTATACCCCTTTAATTATTTTTGCCTTAAGTACCATTGATTCTCTAATGAACGATTTATTCATAACCATTATGAATTTTAATCTTTCTATTCGTAATAGAAAGACTTGAGCGCTCTAACCGTTTAAGTACGACGAATCAACCCTTAAGAAAGATACTCCTATACTTCTCGCAAGAATGAGTGAACTCCATATCTATATAAAACATTCCCAGCTACACAACAGACTATTCCCCTAAAGTACGTAGCTATTGGTCGGGACTGCTACACCAACCTCACCTTTGTAAATCAAATGACATAGCCTGTCATGCAGGAGTTCGTAGTACACTTAGGATTAAGATCAATCCATATATGACCATCTAGTAGATCGAATTGACTTTCTTTGTTTAACAGATATTATAAGAATGTCATTTCCATATGGTCTAGTACTATATGATCACATCATACAAGGTGCCTCCATTCTCATGTCTCTACATGGATGATCCCGGATCAAGGTCGTCATATAAATATATAATGGACCGCAGCTATAGATAAACCACAAACAAAATACCCGCTTTGTTTGCTCTCTATGGACTATTTAAGATTACTAACTTCAGACTTAAATCCTCTTGTGTATGACACTCATACACTAAGTCTAAAGGCACATAAGTAATATAGGGTATTCAAGATAATTTATAATATGCGAAAATTAAACAAACACTTTGATAAATAAATAATGCATCATTTTATTTCAAAACACATAAAGCCATTTACATTACATGTAGCTCTAGGGCATACATCCCATAATATGCCACTTGCACTAGAGCAAATGGGACATGTCACGTAATCCTAGACCATCCAGGTGACCTTCAAACACTTTAGCCGACAAGGTCTTTGTAAACGGATTAGCTAGATTCTCTACGGATGCAATCTTTGTGACAGTAACGTCTCATCTTTGCACTATCTCCTTGATGAGATGACATTTCCTCTCTATATGCTTTCCCTGATGAGGTGGATAAACCACTATTATCGCAATAAAGTGTTAGTGGTTTATCCATACTGGGAACAACTTCCAGATCTCCCAAGAATTTACGGAGCCAGACTGCTTCCTTAGCTGCTTCACAAGCTGCTACATATTCAACATCCATGGTGGAGTCAGCAATGCAAAACTGCTTTATACTCCGCCATACTATAGCCCCACCACATATGGTAAATACTGATCCAAATGTTGATTTCCTATAATCAACATCTGTCTGAAAATCAGAGTCTGTATATCCCTTTAGGATCATATCCTCACCGGAATACACAAGCATATAATCTTTCGTTATCTTAAGATACTTGAGAATGTGTTTTACAGCCGCCCAGTGATCCAACCCTGGGTTCGACTGAAACCTACTGACTACTACCACTACAAAACAGATGTCTGGTCTCGTGTATAACATAGCATACATGAAACTACCAACTGCTGAGGCATATGGGATATGTCTCATTTCCTCAACATTTTGAGGTGTCTTAGGAGATTGTTCCTTTGAAAAATGAATTCCATGCCGATAATACAGATTTCCTTTCTTGGAATTCTACATAACAAATCGCACAAAGATCTTGTCGATATAGGATGTCTGAGACATAACTAACAGTCAATTCTTGCGATCCTGGAGTATCTGAATTCTAAGAACATAACTGGCCTCTCCCAAATCTTTCATTTGGAATTGGTTAGCTAGCCAGGTTTTCACGTCCGATAATATCTTTACATCATTCCCAATGAGTAAAATATCATCGACGTATAAAATAAGAAAAACCACCTTCCCGTCAATGACGCGCTTGTATACACAAGGCTCATCGACATTCTGCTCAAAATCATAAGACTTGATCATGGTATCAAATATTATATTCCAAGATCGAGATGCCTGCTTAAGTCCATAAATGGACCTTTGCAGCTTGCAAACGTTTTGCTCTTGACCTTGGGCTATGAACCCCTCTGGTTGTACCATATAGATACTCTCATCAAGATTGCCATTCAAGAATGCAGTCTTGACGTCCATTTACCAAATTTCATAGTCATAATATGCGGTAATGGATAGAAAAGTGCGGATGAAGTTGAGTATGGCTAATGGCGAGAAAGTTTCCTCATAGTCAACTCCCTCTTTCTGGGTATAACCCTTGGCCACTAGCCTAGCCTTGAAGGTCTGTACCTTCCCATCTTCTCCCCTATTCTTCTTGTAGATCCACTTGCGACCTATGGGTTTCACCCCATCAGGTTGGTCTACAAGTTCCCAAACTGAGTTGGAGTACATGGACTCCATCTCTAGGTTCATGGCTTTGAGCCATTCCTCTTTGTCAGAATCATCCATTGCACTACGATAGGTCAATGGATCATCTATACCATCGCTGGATGCGACAACTTGTGCCTCTCCAACTCCAAGATAACGATCAGGTTGTCGTACAACCCTCCCACTACGTCTAAGTGGTAGATCATTCTAATGAGCTTGCATCTGACGCTCAGATGTCAAAGGTGTTATGTATTTATCAACTGTCATTGACGATGGTGTATTGGTCAAACCAGCAAGTAACTCATCGAGTAACAATTTACTTCGAGGCTTAAACTCCCTCATAAGTCCTCATCTGGAAACGTAGCATTGTCGATACAAACACTTTGTTATCTTCAGGACTATAGAAGAATCCACCCATAGTCTCCTTAGGATAGCCTACAAATAGGCACACCTGAGAACATGGCTCCAACTTTGTAGTCTTATTCTTCAACACATGTACTGGACACCCCCATATGCAGAATTATCGTAAACTAGTTTTACGACCACTCCATAACTCTAAGGGAGTCTTAGGAACAAACTTAGATGAAACTACATTAATGATGTGCATTGTAGTTAGTAATGCACATCCCAGAATGAACTAGGAAGTGAGCTATAACTAAACATAGATCTCATCATGTCTAGTAGTGTCCGATTTCTTCTTTCTGCAACACCATTTTATTGTGGTGTTCCAGGTGCTGTGAGCTGGGATATTATCCCATGCTCAACTAATAATTCCTCGAAATCTCTGTCAAGGTATTCTCCTCCACAATCTGATCGTAGAGTTCTGATTGTTTTACCTAACTGGTTCTCAACCTCAGCATAATACTCTTTGAACTTTTCAAAAGTATCTGACTTGTGCTGCATTAGGTAAACATACACATATCTAGAATAATCATCAATGAATGTGACAAAGTATTCATAACCACCTCGGGCTCTTACATTCATTAGTCCATAAATATTTGAATGTATTAGCTCAAGTAGTTGACTGGCTCTTATACCTTTTCCAGTAAAAGGTCTCTTGGTCATTTTTCCTTCTAAACAGGATTCACAGACTGGTAAAGTTCTGAGCTTTAACTGGTTTAAGGCTCAGCTCTTTATCAATCTATCTATCCGGTCAAGGTTGATATGACCAAGTCTAAGATGCCACAGATATGTGTCATCGTGAGAAATCTTTTATCGTTTAGTTTTAGGTTTCTCAACTTTAAACATTTCAGCGTTGAGTAGTGACCTTTGTGTTAACGATCTTAACACATACAAGTTATTTTCCGAGTTTCATGTGCGTATGGTTAATCTATTTCTACCAATAATAACTAAATTGTTATTAAAAGAAACTGAAAAACCATCATCCAAAAGTTTAGAAACAGAAATCAAATTCCTACGAAAACCAGGAATGAATAACACATTGTTCAAATTTAAATAACTATTATTTGTAAAATTTAAACTGGAAACTCCCACTGCTCTTACTGAAACGACATACCCTGTCCCAAACCTCATGGTGTAGTCACCTTAGCAAGATCCCTCCATGAGTCAAGTTGCTGCAAAGAAGAATAAACATGGTTACTGGCTCCATAATCAACAATCCAGACAGATTTATCATCCTCCACTAATAGAGATTTGATAACGAGTAAATTATATTTACCTGTATCCTTTTTCTCATTCAGCTCAGCAAGGTATTTATGACAATTCCTTTTCCAATGCCCGGTCTTATTGTAGTGGAAACACTTCCCTTGGGCTTGGCATCCTTGGAGCCTTTATTTTTATTCTTCTTCATGGGCTTAGCCTTAGCCTTCCCAGTGCTATTCTTCTTCATCTTTGCAGATTTAGAAGACTTGGCAATATTTGCCTCAACACTGGACTTACGAGGATCCACAAGCATGGACTCGTAGTGGGTGAGCTCATTTAGTAGCTGGGTCAAAGTAAAAGTCAACTTATTCATAACATAGTTGCTTTTAAACTGCATGAATCTCTTTGGAAGAGTTTCTATGATCATGGTCACTTGGCTACGCTCGTCACTACGAGCTCCATGGGTTTCAGCAGTGTTGAGATAGGTCATCATCCTCAAGACGTGCTCTTGGACTGATGTCTCATCCTTCATCCTAGCAGTCATCACTGAGAGTATGGCCTCATGACGTTGATGCTCCGAAGGCTGCTCGAACATGCCCTACAATGACTTAATCATCTGAGATGCTGAAGTCATAGGTTCATTCTTTGCAGCAAGAACCTCAAACATCCCTGCTAGCAAGTAGCAGCGGGTTTTCTCATTTGCTGCGACCCATTTCTGGTAGGTATCGCGCACAGCTTGGCTAGCATTTCTGGCCGGCTCAGGAGGACACTCCTCTGTCAGGATAAACTTTAGGTCTTCGTAGACCATGATAGCGTTCATGTTACTTTTCCACTTAACATAATTTTCTCCCGTTAATTTATCATTTGAGAGTATGGAAATAATTGGAGAAATCATGGCTGAAAAATAAAATAAACATGCATTTAATATTCATTCATCGTATATTAAAATCATCAAACAATTTTTGCATAAAATTAAACATGATGCATGAACCATGAGTAACGAATTAGAAACCTAAGAGAATTATTATGCCACATAAATCTATCGTCCCACAAGTAAGTTCCGCCGTAGGGTAGGTCAAGTATTTGCATGATAGCTCGAGACAATGTCAGTCGATTAATATATACGAGAATAACTCTTATTCCTATATTAAACAACTACCGTTAGATTCGATCAAGGAATTTTATTAACAGTTAATTATTATTCTTTTGTGAGTGTGACCCGCTTTTCAGGATTCTTAGACTTAACGAGTGAAGTGCCGTCGTAGGGTAGGCCAGTTCACAAGATACATCTAGAATCTCTATCATCTCGGAATCCAAACCTGATATTGACCCAAAATGGACAACATCCGTAGGGGGACGAAAGCAAAGCCGTCTCAAGGTGCCTTTTGAATCTCACGTTTTCGGACTAACAACGGAGATCGCGAGATATACTGTCGTATATCTCTCTCCCACTCACTTTTAAGTTTTAAGGTTTTAATTTATTTTAAAATATAATATTATATTATTAATTTAACTAGTGTGAATAAATTTATGAAGGCTAAATCATAACTTTTATTAACACTAGTACAATATTAGTGACCTAACCAATTTTAACTCTTAAAAATTGTATCACTAATTTCCATTAGTCTCTACTATTGTATTACTCAATTAAACTAATTTAATTAGAGTGATATTAATGGTCTATAATATTTTAACTTTTAAAATACTAGAACACTAATTGGTTTAAAATTTTAGAATCCTAAAAATGGTCAAGATATAAATTAAACTATTTAATTAATCTTAGTGAGTTATAAAATCAAATGATACGTGGAATTGTATCCCGAGTGTAGACCACATTACCGTCCATTCAGATTCGGCTATGGAATTTATGTCTGGATTTCCATCCTATATACCAATGGAATTTATTATACACTAATTAAGCCCAATATATTAGAATTCAAATTTTAAACCTTAAAACCAATTAATCCAATTAATTATTTTTCCATGCATATCATATTCTAATTTAAACATTTTAAATCACATAAAATCATATTTCATGTCTATAATGATAATGCATCTAAAACATGTTATGGCATGTGAAATGCAAGGGTATGCACCCTAAGATATATGACATGTTATTCAAACAATTCGAATTAAACATACATATAACATAAAAAACTATTTTGCATTGACCGGTCTCTTATTTTTCCCTATACTAATCTAATTAGTATAAAAAATACCCAAGGCATCCCTTGGTCTTCAAATCACGCTCCAAGGTGGTGTTGGCTCCTTTTGCGACTTCGGTGCTCCAAATTACAACAATTGAAATTTTACATTGGAAAATAAAATACAACAATTGTAAACCTACGCCTTATGGCCTTACATCCCAAAAAAAAACAAAACATGAAAATAAGAGCCGCAAAAATTTACGACCAATGCAAAATCCATTCATCACATGAAAAATAATAATCATTCATCATATGAATATTATATTGTGCCTACTCATCTAAACATGCATATCACTATTTATAACTCATATAAACATATTAAAAAATATCTTTAAATGAAAAAGAGAAGGGTTGAGAACACTTTTCAACCTTGCTCTCGATGCCAATCGTAGGAAACGCTTTTCTTGCGCAGCGGAAACGATTTAGGCACACGGATCAGACATGAAATTTTTTTCTGCCATTCCCTTGAACTGGCCGAATGCTACTGCCACCACGACTGAAATTTTGCTTTAGTTTTAGACAAAATTCCAGCCCTGAAACAGCCCCGGAATAGTCCCCAATCAGCCCCAAACAGCGGATAAAAACTAGATTGTTTTGGACTTGATTCGCGCCCAACGCACTACAGAAATATCCCCTGAAATACACGGACAACGGCTGTGTTTTAGTTCTGATTTTTCACTTGAAAAAACCCGAAGACACCAAAAAATTTCCCCAAAAATACTGGATTAAAACGAAATCAAACCGAGTTCCGTTTCACCAAGTAAAGAGGCGACAATGAGCAAAAATAATGTTTACTACCGTGAACAACAAGAAAGAGATGAAGATGAAGATTTGTTCGACACCACAAAGTCTTCCGAACTATATCTCGTTACCGACGGAAACTTGTGTGGGCAAAAGACTCACAAAATAATCCCTAAACGATTTAGAGATTTAAACACACTTGATATTTTATTTTTAATTTCTTCTTCTTTTCTTTCTTTTTGGTTTTGTCTCAAATTTTGAGAGAGAATGAACAAGAAAAAGATGGAGGCTAGGGTTAGAATGAAAGGCTTCTTCCAAAAAGAAAAATAATTTTCCTTTTTTATACTTAGGGTTTAATTTTACAAAATAAAACAAAACAATTCCTCTTCCTCCAAGCCAAAATTCGGCCATGCATGTGTTAATTTCAAAAATTTGTAACAACATATTTACTTTCCATAAAGATCATGTATGTTACAAAAATAAAAAGTTAACACCTTATTAAAAGGTGTAACTTCCAAAATAATTCCAAGGGTTTCCAAAACCCAAAACTTGAATTCCAATAATGGCCTTTTTAAATTATATCAAATATAATTTAATTTTATGCATTTAATAATTATCATATAATTATTAAAACTATATATTAACTTTTAATATATAGTCTTAAGTGTGAAAAATGAATTATTAATCATATTAATAATATTTATATATTTGTGAGTATATAATTGGACTATCCAATTATACTAAATCCGCTATAGTGCATTGAGCTAGCACGGGGACCAAATAGACCTATGGTTCCGAGCTCAATAATCTCAAAATATTAATTAAGATCTTAGTTAAATATTCTGAATTATTAACTCCGGGTTAGTCCACTAAAAACTCGAAGTTGCACTCTCGTTACCGCAGATGATATATTAAGCCGAACCAAGTCGGTGTCTATCGATATAGTCACTACATATAGATTAACCCTTCACGAGTATCTCGTAATTAGAGTCGGGTCATATTGTCTGTTATACCCCTCTAATTATTTTTACCTTAAGTTCCATTGATTCTCTAATGAAAGATTTATTCATAACCATTATGAATTTTAATTTCTATTCGTAATAGAAAGACTTGAGCGCTCTAATCGTTCAAGTACCAAATCAACCCTTAAGAAATATACTCTTCTACTTCTCGCAAGAATGAGTGAACTCCATATCTATATAAAACGTTCTGAGCTACACAACAGACTATGCCCCCAAAGTACGTAGCTATTGGTCGGGACTGCTACACCAACCTCACCTTTGTAAATCAAAAGACATAGCCTGCCATGTAGGAGTTCGTAGTACACTCAAGATTAAGATCAATCCATATATGACCATCTAGTAGATCGAAATGACTTTCTTTGTTTAACAGATATTATAAGAATGTCATTCCATCTGGGTCCAGTCCTATATGATCACATCATCAAGGTGCCTCCATTCTCATGTCTCTACATGGACGATCCCGGATCAAGGTTTTCATACAAATATAGAATGGACCGTAGCTATAGATAAACCACAAATAAAGTACCCGCTTTGTTTACTCTCTATGGACTATTTAAGATTACAAACTTTAGACTTAAATCCTTTTATGTATGACACTCATGCACTAAGTCTGAAGGCACATAAGTAATCTAGGGTATTCAAGATAATTTATAATATGCGAAAATTAAACAAACACTTTGATAAATGAATAATTCATCATTTTATTTCAAAACATAAAGCCGTTCACATTACATATTGCTCAAGGGCATACATCCCAACATCATGTTCCTCCTAAAATCTGCTTCCCAAAAAAGGTCTTCTCCATGAACGTAAG
>SKCR01032383.1:0-22236 GCA_019454045.1 Zanthoxylum bungeanum
AAGGTACGAGATAGGCCATCATAAGTCATCACCTTACAGGCCACAAGCGAACGGGGGCAGTTGAAGCAGCCAACAAGACCGTAAAGACAATTCTGGCTAAGATGACAGAGAACTGCCAGGATTGGGCTGAGAGACTACCGTATGCTTTGTGGGGGTACAGAAACGTCAGTCAAAATGGTAACGGGTGCAACACCTTACTCTTTAGTGTACGGGATGGAGGCGGTACTGCCAGTTGAAATGGAAATACAGTCTTTGAGGGTATTAGCAGAGACAGAGTTACCTGAGTCAGAATGGGCCGCACAGAGATTTGATCAGTTAGTACTTCTGGACGAGAAAAGGATCAGAGCCTTACATCATATGCAGTTGTATCAGAAGAGACTAGCCCGGGCCTTCAACAAGAAAAGTACGCCCCACAAAGATCAGAAAGGGTGATTTGGTACTTAAGCAGTCGAGGCCGTCGGCGACAGATCCGAGAGGGAAATTCAGGCCTAACTGGGAAGGACCTTACAATCGTTCAGAAAGTCATGGGAAATGGAGCAGTGAAGTTGTCAGACCTCGAGGGAAATGAATTCACAGAACCAATCAATGTCGACAGGTTGAAGTTGTACTTTGCTTGAGAAGACTTGGTCGCCAGCGGAAGACCTAACCCAACGGAATAAGAAAACTCCTGCATACATGCATACACGTAACCTATATTGCATATTTTGTTGTTTGTTCTATTTTGTGTAAACAGGTGTTGAAGACGGAAAAGAGCGAGCAGTAAGCCAATCAGAGATAGTAAAAGCACAGTATTTGATATGGGCAGTAATCTGAAGATTGAGGTCCCAATGAAGTTAAGTTCCGGGTATGGGTCTCGGAGGGCGAAGTCACACATCACATCATATCAGCATGGGGGCGAAGCCCATATCGGCTGAGGAGCGAGGCTCCACATTGTACCAGCTTGGGGGCGAGGCCCATATCGGCTGGGGAGCGAGGCTCCACATCACATCATGTCACCTTGGGGGCGAAGCCCATATCGGCTGAGGAGCGAAGCTCCACATCATCATTTTCGGGATGCGTCCCAGGGTCGAGGCCCATATTTTGTCAGCGGTATTGGGATGCGTCCCAGGGTCGAGGTCCCCGTTGTCGGTTGCAGCTATTGGGATGCGTCCCAGGATCGAGGTCCACTGCATCATTATTTTCGGGATGGGTCCCAGGGTCGAGGCCCATATTTTGTCAGCGGTATTGGGATGCGTCCCAGGGTCGAGGCCCCCGTTGTCAGTTGCAGCTATTGGGATGCGTCCCAGGTTCGAGGCCCACATCATCAGCAGCATCGAGATGCGTCTCAGGATCGAGGTCCACTGCAGTATCAGCTCAGCTCGAGACAGCTAGCTAGCCAGGTAAGTAAAATTGCATTGCATAGACTTTGATAGGACTGTCACTGTCACACACTGCACAAGCCCCTCAAGTGGGGGCAACTGTAGGCATTGCATTTTTGCATGTGAAACCGATGATGAGTCTCATTTGGAGGCACTACCTTTTGAGTCACGAAAGTCGCGGGAAACGGATATCGGAAGGGAAATTCAGAATAAACAAGCTCATTGTCTTCGTTAGTGTTGCGTTCGTTAATTCGTTCGAACGGAAACCAGATTGCGGGTGTTCGTGTCGCGTTTGAGGAAGCGTTCGAACGGTGTCGGTAATTCTGGTTTTGCTGCTAGCCTCACGCCCAGCCCATTTAGCTCCCCAAAGCCCATAAAACACATCCCAAATTAAATAAATAAAATATAATTTAAACATTAAACATTAAATAAAATATTTAAACATTTACCAATTAAATAAAATATTTACCTAACTTAAACTAAAATCATGCCTAATTTAAATAATTTGAATATATTATATACTAAAACTAAAAAGAAGATATGCCTAATTAAAATCAATCCTAACCAATTAAAACCAATCATATATTTGACTTCCTAATCTAATAAGATATTACCAATAAAATATTTGTATTCCTAAACCAACACAAATTAAATATTACAACTTCCTAATTAAATATTTTGTCCCCCCTCAATCTTGTGTATACCTTTCTTGGAAATCCTAATTGAATACCAAATCCTTTCCTTGTGAGACAAGAAGAAAACCCTAGACATCTTCTATATAAACAACCCCTAACCAAAGCCATCCTCCGGCTTGAACAGATAATTCACACCCAAACTCTCTCTAATCTCTTACAAGTCACAGTATTAGAACCATAACAAGAAGAAAGAATAATTCTCTTCATCTCACTCACTCTTGGCCGAAGAAACCATACATCCACCATCCCCCTCCTTAGCCAATTCACAATACCCCATATCACCACCAAGAACACACCCCCCATACAACCCTTACAACCACTGAAACACCACTAAAAAAACACTCAAAACCAACCCCCTAAAGCACGCCTAAACACCCCTGAATTACTTAAAACAGCAGCCCAAATCCTTAAAAAATAGTAACATAAAAACTGCATAGATAATCTAAAAATAATCACATACAATGCACTAAGAACCCACACAAACTTGGAGGAGTACATTGAAAACGTTAAAACAGGTGGCCCGAACAGTGAGCAGCAAGACAGAGGCCGAACAGGAGCGAACGGAGTTCGAACCGCAAGCAAAACAGCAAAGCAGTGAGCTAGGACGCTGAACAGGAACCAGTGAACCAGAAAAGTTGCGGAGCTTTACCCCTTCCGATCTTCGTGAAACGCGAGTCCGAGAGACGCTTAAAAGGTTAGACCTGAGGGTACTTTTTACACCCATCTCTACGTGATTTTTGTTGTTTATTTTGGATTATATTTTACTTATTCGTTGAATCCTGTTTATGTATGATGTGTGTTGTGGGTATGGGATGAATGAGAAATGTGTTAACTCTCGCGGTATATCGGATGGAAACCCGGACATAAATTTCATAGCCGATTCCGAATGGACGGTAATATGATCTATACTCGGGACACAACTCCACGTACCGCTTGAGTAAACGGCACTATCTTTTGCCTTGTGTTGCTTTGGTTTGTTTATTTTTCGTCACTTGAATTCTGTATGTTGTTTATTTATGCATGATTCAATCAAGCGCATGGATTAGTGAGTTAGTCCAAGGGTCCTCTATTTGAGAGACGAAGAGCCGAAAAGGCCACCTTTGTGACACTACTTCGCCGCGCCGGTTGATGTATGTTCGGTTGGATGCAAGATACGTTCAACCGGTCATACTTAGTTTGATATTATTGATTTTATCTTTTATGCATGGTTCAATCAAGCGCATGGGCTTAGTAAGTGGAATGAAAGATCCCTTATGGGGAGGGGTTAAAACCCTTTACCACGATGCTTTGCCGCGCTGGTTGATGTGTGTTCGAATTGGATGTAAGATGTGTTCAATCGGGCATACTTGGTTTTGATATGATTGGCTCTATTTTGTGTGTGTGATGTGACGCGCATGGGCTTAGTATGTTGGTCTAAAGGTCCTCTCTTTGAGAGACCAAGAGCCCCAAAATGCCACCTTACGGCAGTAGTACTTCGCCGCGCCCCTTTATTTTGTTGTTTATATATTGCGTCCCATTTCATGCATCAGGTCTGTTCCCGTTCGAACGCGTTTACGAACGCAACTCGAACGCGCATACATTTTGCCTTATCATACATCAGGTCTCATTTCCGTTCGAACGCGTTAACAAACGCCATACGAACGTGAACATTCTGTTTCATTTCCGTTCGAACGCGTTTACGAACGCTACACGAACGCGAACACACTGAACTGAGACATATTTATCACATGCCACGTATAATTGTTTCTTAGGTGATTTTTACGGAACCACACATAGTCATTCTTGTATTTGTGTACATAATAATGAAAAGCATGTTTATTCCATTAGTTGCGTCGTTTGCCTTAGTCTTGATTTAACGCATTACGATTCATATGCCTATGCCATGATGACTTGGAGTATTATTTCTTGTGATATATCGGATGGAAACCCAGACATAAATTCCGTAGCCGATTCCGAATGGACGGTAATGCGGTCTGTACTTGTGATACAATTCCACGTATCACTTGGAAAAGTGCTCACATGTATGCTTGTGCGGATATTATGTATGCTTGTGTTTTCATGAATATGATATGCTGAATGAAGTTGTATGTTCATTGTTACTTTGAGGTATTTTTAGGCATGTGTTATTAGATATGAGATATATGTGAAATGTATGTATGAGTGTTATTTTGTACCCATGAATATAGAAGCATGATATTCCTAGGAATAAGTGTTACTTAAGCCTGATTAATTATTATGTAAATCCTTTCATTACAAATGGCATAAGTAAGGGACCATTCCGAACCCAACGGTTTGAGGTCTTCCCTTGTGAGGGGTGAGTGCGGCCTTAAATCTCATTTTCCCGGTTCACACCGGGTGGCGACTCCATTATTCTCCGGTTTAGTCCCCCGTGGCTACTCCGTACTCCCGACCGGGCCGCGAGCCCGGGACAGCATCCGTCGCCCCAGATTTCTGTGTTCCCACACCTAGCACGTGACCATCCGATACTGGATCAAAATACACAATACTATGTATACTACGCCTGATATAGATCACTTATTCCTGTAAGCATGTTTCTGGAGAATTAGGTAGGCATGGTGCTTTGCTAGAAGCCAACCTTGTCTTGTAAATCAGTAAAAGCGTAGTGTTAGGTACTTACGTGTTCGGATAGTCCGACGACCGTATTTACTGCCAATATATCCGGGGATCTCATGGGTCACTTCCCGAAGATTCACCGATGACGTATGACTCGCACTTTATTAATCTGGGATTAATTAGATGAGAGAGAGAAAATTAATCTGGGATTAATTGCGGAGATATTTTATCTGGGATAAAATATCATTAAAAGAGAGAAAACGATTAATTTGGAATTAATTGGTTAAAATAATATATTTGATATATTATACGAAATTGGATTTCGACGCGGAATTAAAATTAGATTTTAATTCGGGTGAACATGTTAATTTAGAATTAATTCGTTAGCGACATGAATAGTGATTTCGCTAGGCATAATCATTTAATTACGTCGCAACGGAAAATTCGTTAATTTGGAATTAGCAAACCCGAGCCCGGGATTGTTTGCGAGCGCATTCGTATTTCGAATTTGAGTGCGGCACGTAAGTCAAATCAAGCGTCAAATCATTAGTCGCATCAAGCGTCAAATCACATGTAACTTTGAGTGATGTGACAAGTTGTCACTTGATTGATTGATGTTGGTGGTTGAAGGCATTTAATGCTTGACTTTTGAAAAAGAAAAATTGGTATATGTTTATTTGTTTTTTGAAAACAAAAAAAAATAGAATACACATTTTTTATTCTCTCTTCTTCCCCATCTTTCTCTCTCGGTCTTGGACTGATTCTTGTTCTTCTATTTCTGGTTCATCACCGTGAAACACAAGGAAGAAAATAGGTGATTTTGTTGCAAAATCAAAGTGCTAGCACACTCTAGGAGACATACCAAGGTGATAGGGCAGTAATTTCGTGAGCTTGGAATCCATTTTGGAAGCTTGGAGCTTGAAGACTTCAATGGAGGACCATGGCCGAATTTGAGGAGACGAAAACCAGTCATTGCCGTGAGCCTTGGAGGTGTTCTAAGGGCATAAAAAGATTTGTTGTTCTTCGTAGCATCCAATCTGTTCATTGTGAGTATGATTCCGCCATTCTCCTTTGCGTATTCACATGTGTTTTATGCTTATAAATGATCCATTGGACTTAATAGAAACCCAACAATGGTATCTTGAGCCATTTGAGCAAGAAACATGAATTATGGTTCTTAACTTTAATTTGTGGCTTTTTGATTTAAGAATGTTTTTGGCAAATTGTTTGTTTGAATATGCTTGTATATGGATAACTTAGAGTTATATGTGATCAATTTGTTGAAAAATTAATTGGATTAATTTTTCCCCAATTTGCTTGGCTTGGCCGAAAGTTGAAGGCTCCCTAATGTCTTGGATTTATTTTTGATTCATTGGATGACTTGAAAACAATTGGAAATGTTGATTTAATGTTAAATTGGATTCAATTGGATTGGATTTAAAATTGGACATTAAAATCCTCTCATTGCCGAGACATTTTAGCATGAATTGGGTTTGATTTTTTAATTAAATTATGTTGGACATGATTTAATGTTGATAAGCATGATTAATTAGGCTAATTGGTGTTTTGGAAATATTGATTTGGGTAATTAATTTTGTAATGCACTTTAGTTTAATTAAATTGTGAAATTGGATTTTTGTAATTTAATTAAATGGGCTTGAATTGGATTTGGGCTTGTAATGTTGTAAATGGGCTTATTGGGCTTGGTTGTACCAAGATGGGTTTAGGCTAAATTGGTTGGATCCAATTGGGCCCAAAACCGCTTCCATAAAGCACAAATGCGACTAATGGACTTAATAAATTTAATTGGCATAATGGGCCTAAATTGATTTCTAGGCTTATGGGGTAATTCCTTGATTGGGCTTTGGTTATTGGGTTTGACCCAAGTTGACTAAAAGTCCACGCCTTTAAAAAATTAATTAAAAGCCCATTGGACTTTAATTAAATTAATGTTGGACGTTAATCGGGCTTTGAGACCCGTAACATTAATTTGGAATTTAAATCGTAAAAGGTTCGTTAATAAAGTTTAGTATTTAATTGGAAAAATAGCGAATTAGTATAAATACAAATTGAAATGGATTTAATTTTGTAGTTTCATTTAATTCAAGAATTCGTACTTTGAGTACTTTTTCGCAAAGCGAGTTTGACTCGCGCAAAATCAAATCATTGTTTGAACATTGGATGGTCATTAATTATCAGATTAATTAATTGGATTAGATTGATTGATAACATGCTTGTGTGAATACATTATTGCGATGCATGAATAATGTATATCGGATGGATATTAGATGGGTGGGACAATTTTAGAAATTATTGTAATAAATTTAGAATTTATTAAATTGGACCTGCGTGTCCAGCCTTATTACCTCCTTACTCTTTGTATTCTCTTCTCACATATTCCCCTCAATGTAAATGAGGTTTCTTTAGAAGTGTAGTGTAACAGGTAGAAGTAAATACTTGTGCTAGCGGGAGATAGGAAAATGAGAGATTTGATCTAGGATCAATGTTTAAGTATCCATCCGCATATCATTATTATATTTATTTATACGCGCTTTTTATGTATTTAGAATGCATGTTTAAGGGTGTTTGATGATGAGACCTTAACAAAGATAATAAATTGGTTGCCAATTTGCACTCGAAAAACCCTCGCAAAATATTAAGCATTTTTCCTTCCATTGAGTGATTCTTACTCAAGATCCGAGACTGGCATTGGCTTGTTGGCCAAAGTCAAGGCCTTTGTCCGTCGAGGATGTGTTTGATGTATTGGCATATATAAGATATATGTTTCGGACTTGGATGTCCCCCTACTGGATCTAGGAATTGGATTGGATCCAATTGATCTTAGAGATCTACCTAGTTAATTATCATACAATTTGTTGGGCAAAGTCAAGATTGTGTGATATTTAACGAGATCCTAGCCCACTAGGAAACACGGTTTCCCGAGTACTCGACAGAGGGTTAGAGGCTCGCCGAAAAATAGTGGGAGGAAAGAATTAAATTAACAATATTCGTTTAATTACTTGCCATACGCGCTCAAACAAATATCATTCGTCAAATAAATTAAATGTTAGTTGGACTAATATTTAAATTGTTGTTTTAACAAAAACAGTTGGACTGTATTCAAACAAATTAAAAGTATAATTGATTAATATAGTTGGACTATAATAATCATTATATTTAATAGTACATAAATCGTTGATTAAATAGTTGGACTATTAAAATCAAGATAAAATTGAAAGATTGACATTTAAAACATAATCATAGGGAAAATGTATTTAAATGGTTCAATTTGGGAATAATTTCAGGATAGTCCTGGAAAATAATAAGTTACTTTATTTGATAAAATAACATAATATGCCTAAGCCCGGACTTAAGCAAATAGTAGAGCATGATCTTTGGAAGATTCATGTGATGATAACTTAAGTGCTTAATCCATTAAACTTGTCAAATAGACTCCTTAATTTCTTTATCAGAACTAAGGATTAGATCATTAAAGTATGATAAATGAAATTGAAGGATCTTCGAAGACCAATCCTTGGATATTAGAAGTACTAAATTGCAATAATAACTCTTGGAGAGTTAATGACTATTCTCAAGGAGATAAAGTCAAAGTTTGCAATAGGCAAGTAGCGCAAGGCGCACTTCACTTCGATATTCCAGAAACCCAAGGCTTGGCCAAAGGCTTCTAGAATGTGGAAAAGGGCAAAGGCAAAATCATTATAGTCTTCTGGGAAGATAAAAGGACATATCCCAAAAATGTCTGCCTAAATTATGGCAAACGGGATCGCAGAAGCGTGACTGCCGTTTGGACAAGGCAGACATAAAGGAATTGAAGAACGGGGAAGGCTCTGACTTCAGATATGTTTGTCATCATTATGTTCACTACTAGTATTAAAATTGGATTTTAAATACTTTGTGTGGTACATAAAATATATGTATTGATGTTCAGAATCTGTTATTAACAGGATACTGACTTCAATTGAGATAAATCTGTGAATTGGAAACGGGACGAAAGTCACTGTTTTAACCGTAGATACCTAATTTAGGAACTACCCTTCGGGTGTGTACTTAAATTAGGAAACTGTTATAATGTAACTAGTTTGACTAGAAACATTATCTTTATATCAGTGTCTAATCCGTTGCGGATTGACCTTTATATTCTAGAACACTAAAGTGTTTTATTATATAAAGATGATATTGAGATAATCACAGTAGATGTGAATAACAACATTTATATTTTGAATATAAATAAATCTCAAACATATAACATAAAAAACAAATAGCTCAAACTGATTTGATCAGAAGAAACATATTGTGGCATTGTTGTCTGGGACGCAATTTAAACAAGACTCGTATATTCATACTTTTTAAGAGTGGGTACTCGGACTGATTTGATAACATTCAAATAAAGTCTACGAATCTAGTTTATAGGGCAAAATGCCTAAAACACCTTTACTTGGTAAAAGTGTAAATGCCACCGATTTGTAAGCCATAGTTCATAGTGAAGCAAGTGGGCCCATGTCTAGTTAGGCTAGAGGTGGATATGAATATTTCGTGACCTTTACGGGTGTGGCATTGCGTTATGGTTATGTGTTTCTTTTGAAACACAAATCGGAAACTTTTAAAATTTCCACACGAAATAGACAAACAGATCAGCTAAAGTATTAAACCGTCACGGTAAGACCGTAATGCAAAATACTTAAGCAATAAGTTTCTAATATACTTGAAAGAGTATAGTATTCTTTTAAAGACGACTCCTCACGGAACACGTCAATTTGACGGTGTTGATTTCTATTAAGGTCCCAAGATCAATAATAAACATGAAATATGTGCGAATAGTAATCGAAGAAGTTGTGGAATACTTACATCGATCGGTTGAGCGACGCGGCAAGCAAAGAAACTCCATTTTCTGCCTTGGACTGCATTCGGCAGTGACAGTTTCTTCTCACTGGTTTTGGCTCGGTTTTGGTCATTTGTCAAGCTCCAAGCTTCGTCGAACGATTCCTGGCTCATGGGTAGACTTCCCTATCACATTCGCATGTCTCGTAAGTGTGCTAGCACCTGAGATTTTGCCACAAAATCCCACTCCTAGCTTCCCTCACTGCTCGGTTTTGGAACAAAACCAATGAGCTGTTTTAAGCCCCTTGGGCGTGAGATGAGAGAGATGAGAGGAAGAGAAAAAATTGTCTTTGGTTTGTGAAATTTGTGTATCTTATACACAAATTTGCATTTCAAATTCATTTAGAATGAATTTAGCTTTTAAAAGTCAAACCATTAAAAGCTCCAACCACTTCAATCACTCAATCCATCAAGTTGTCAAGTCACATCACTCAAAGTGACAAGTGATTTGACGCTTGATGCGACTAGCGATTTGACGCTTGATTTGACTTGCGACACTCGAATTCGAAATGCGAATGCGCTCGCAAATAATCTCAGGCTCGGGTTCGCTAATTCCAAATTAACGAATTTTCCGTTGCGTCGTAATTAAATGATTACGCCTAGCGAAATCACTATTCACGTCGCTAATAAATTAATTCTAAATTAATTCGTTCGCCCGAATTAAAATCTAATTTTAATTCCGCGTCGAAATCCAATTTCGTTTAATATATCGAATATATTAATTAATCGATTAATTCCAAATTAATCGTTATCTCTCTTTAAATGATATTTTATCTTAGATAAAATATCTCCTCAATTAATCCCAGATTAATTTTCTCTCTCATCTAATTAATCCCAGATTAATTTAGAGTGCGAGTCATACGTCATCGGTGAATCTTTGGGAAGCGACCTGTGAGATCCCTGGATATGTTGGCAGTAAATTCGGTCGTCGGACTCTCCGAACACGTAAGTACCTCATACTACGTTTATACCGATTTACAATACAAGGTTGGCCTCTAGCAAAGCGCCATGCCTACCCAATTCTCCGGAACCATCCTTACAGGAATAAAGGATCTGTATCAGGCGCAGTATACATAGTATTGTGTATTTCTGTCCCGTATCGGATGATCACGTGCTAGGCCTGGGGCTGGAATTGTGTATGCCCCGTACGAAGCACATGTCGGATGTCTGGTGACTAGTCTCTATAATCGGATAAACCTGATCTTTTCATTTTATCCCGATAGTTGTAGCATTTAAGAGAACCAGTCCCGTGTCCTACGTGACCATCATCTCCATATGACTGGAGTGACACTTTCGTCTTGACATCACACCCAACATACTACGATTCTCAATATACCCAACATTGGCGTACACAGAACCTGTTAAAGCCCTGGATGACCGCAACCAAAGTATATTGATTGTCGCAAGTATTAGCGGTGCAAGTCTCAGGTTAAGACCAAATACACCTACCCTGATTTCGGACTTCCATAGACATATAGTCATACTACCAATGGAATTCCGAGGGGGTCTATCCAGAGGGAAGCTGTTTCCCGTACCATGGGTAAAACACAACCTCCTATTACACTTGCATGAGTATCCTATACCCAAATATATGAGAACTTTACCGTTGTGCCCTTACAACGCGCACAAGTGTAATACTAGTCTTTTATGTATTTATCGATGTCCAATCTCGATAATACTCTAACTAGGGATATTTAATGATTTATCCTTTGTGGACTGATACTGTCTCATATCATTCTCCGTCCAGGAACAAATCATAGGGACCTCTCATCATTTATACATCTTGGTGATCTAATCACAAATGATAAGAGTGCACTCTCTTTTGTTACATAGTTAATTTGTACAACAACATCATGATCTGTACAAATAGTGACACTATTGGTCATAATTGTCCAACAATCTCCCACTTGGCCTATATCCAGTCACTCGAGTATCTTACACCCGAACTATGTACGGTTGGCTCAAACTGCTGAGAAAAGGCTTTCGTCAGTGGATTTGCATGATTATCGTCTGACGCGATTTATTTGATCATCACATCGCCACGATGTATGATCCGAACGAATCAGATGAATATCGAAGTATGTATCTGGATCGTTGATGAGACTATTAATTCTTTAGCCTGTGCTGACACCTAGCTCAGCCGCTAACAGAATTATATCTAATCTAATTAGATTTGTTATCGACCCAAATGGCTTCTATTGCCGCCTCAGCTACAGCAATAACCCGCATTTGCTATTTATACGGTAACAGTATCTTGCTTGGAAGATTTCCAGCTCACTGTTCCGTTATTCAAACTTTGTAATACCGTTTTGCGACTTATAGTCATCTTTCTCGGTTAGGAAACTTGCTACAGTGATCCCAGTCACTTCAAGTTCTTCATCTCCATAGATCAAGACATCATTCTTAATTCTCTAAGATACTAAGTATGTTCTTAACTTCAATCCAGTGACTATCTCTTGGATTGGCCTGTTTGTGAATCCATATGCTCAAAGCGTATGAGACACCAGGTCGCGTACATTTTTCAATGTACGAGTTCTGGGAGAGTTTTTCATGAAAGCCAAGCTTTCACCGATAGTTATTTTATGGGAATATCATTTCCAAGAAATGATGTATTATCATTTAATTTATAGGACAACCACTGTCAGTGCGCTCCCACTAACCCTCTTATATACACAAGAATCATTTTGTTTTGAATTAAATCATAAACTATTATGATTACATCAAAACGACAATTCTAAGAACCTAATGCTTGCTTCAATCCAAACATGGATAGAATAACATGCAAACCTTGTTTGCTAGTTTTGGTACGACAAAACTGACAGGATGTTGTAAACATCCTCCAAAAGGTTTCATTTTCAGGAAAACGATTTTCCCGTTAAGCTGACATATTTCATAAATGAAACACGCAGCTTTAGCAAGCATTATCCAAATGGATTTACCATGGCAACAGGTAAAAGGTTGAATCGTAATCGACACAATGTTCATAACGATACCTTTTTGCTAAAAGCCTAGCTTTATACGTTGGTATGTTGCCATCCATGTATGTCTTCCTTGAAGACTTATATAGTACCAGTAGGCACAATGCCTTGCGATACATCAACTAGTGTCCAAACTAAGTTGATATAAATGGAATCCATTTCGAACTCATGGCACTTTGACATAATAAGGGAGTCGATACCTTGTATCACTTCCTCATACGTAGTCAGTTGGTATACCTCAAAAGATTGACATCTTTACGAGGTGAGATCAGAAACCCATACCCCAGGTTGTTTTCTGACTCTCTCTGACATATCTGGTTCTTGTGTATTCGAAGATTATTGGAATAGTTTCATCCTTGATGAACTATTTATGTTCCATTAAGATTCGGTGCCTTGAACAGTATTACTCCGATTTTCATCGAGTTTTACTATCCTCTCACTTACCACTGCATATCGGTATTCCTCTTAGGAAAACCTCATGGTGAGCAACAATTAAATTGTTCTCTTGTGAGTTGTATAAGTACTATACTTTGGTATCTCTAGGATGACCTACAATTGGCACTTATCCAATTTGGGTTT
Source organism: Zanthoxylum bungeanum (assembly GCA_019454045.1). Classification (NCBI taxonomy): domain Eukaryota; kingdom Viridiplantae; phylum Streptophyta; class Magnoliopsida; order Sapindales; family Rutaceae; genus Zanthoxylum; species Zanthoxylum bungeanum. Next base: position 13,084 of record SKCR01032383.1, read on the forward strand.
TAGTTTGGTATCATCCAAACATATGCCTAGCATACCCAAATATTCAGGAATGAGAAACCCGGTTTCTTTCCCGTTCATATCTAATATGATATCTATCTAACAGATTTTAATGGAACCTTATTCTAAATAAGTTCTTGCACTGTTTAAAGCTTATCCGTTGAAGGAAATGGTAGCTCAGAGCGACTCTTGATTAACCTTATCATGTCCAACAAAATTCGGTTATTCAGTTCGGACACACCGTCACTTTGACGTGTTCTGGGAGGAGTCCTATTTGAAAGAATATTATACTCTTTCAAGTATATTAGAAACTTATTGCTTAAGTATTTTCCATTACGGTCTAACCGTGACGGTTTAATACTTTAGCAGATCTGTTTGTCTATTTCGTGTCGAAAACTTTATAAGTTTCCGATTTGTGTTTCAAAAGAAACACATAACCATAACGCGATGCCACATCCGTAAAGGTCATGAAATATTCATATCTACCTCTAGCCTAGCCAGACATGGGCCCACTTGCTTCACTATGAACTAGGGCTAACAGATTGGTGGCTTTTACACTTTTACCAAATAAAGGTGTTTTATGCACATTGCCCAATAAACTAGATTTGTAGACTTTATTTGAATGGAATCAAATCAGTCATAGTACTCACTCTTCGAAAGTGTGGATATACAATTCTTGTTTGATTGTGTCCCAGACAACAATGCCACAATTAGTTTCATCTGATTAAATCAGTTTGAGCTATTTGTTTTTCATGTTATATATTTGAGATTTATTTATATTCAAAATATAAACTCTGTTATTCACATCTAATGTGTTTATCTCAATATCATCTTTATATAATAAAACACTTTAGTGTTCTAGAATATAAAGGTTCACCCGCAGCGGGTTAAACACTGATATAGAGATAATGTTTCTAGTCAAACTAGTTACATTATAATAGTTTCCAAATTTTGGTATACACCAGAAGGTAGTTCCTAAACTTAGGTATCTGCGGTTAAAACAGCGACTTTTGTCCCGTTTCCAATTCGCAGATAAATCTCAATTGAAGTCAGTATCCTGTTCAAAACAGATTCTGAACATCAATATATATTTATATCACACTAAGTATCTAAAATCCAATTTTAATACTAGTAGTGAATATATTTATGACAAACATATTTGAAGTCAGAGCCTTGCTCGTTCTTCAATTCCTTCATGTCTGCTTTGTCCAAACGGCAGTCACGCTTCCGCGATCCCGTTTGCCACATTTAGGCATGCATTTTGGGATATGTCTTTATTTTCCTAGAAGATTATAATGATTTTGCCTTTGCCCTTTTTCATATTCCAGAAGCCTTTGGCCAAGCCTCAGCCTTCTAGAATATCGAAATAAGGTGCGCCTTGCACTACTTGCCTAATTGAAAACTTTGACTTTGTCTCCTTGAGAATAGTCATTAACTCTCCAATAGTTTACTATTGTAACATTAATACTTCTAAGATTCTAAGGATAGATTCTTTGAAGATCCTTCAATTTCATTATCATACTTTAAGGATCTAATCCTTAGTTCTGATTCAAAAATTAAGGAGTCTACTGCGGTAAGTATAATGGATTAAGTACTAAAGTTATCATTACATAAATCTTCCAAAGTTAAATACATTTTCCTTAGGATTATGTTTTAAATGTCAATCTTTCAATTTTATCTTGATTCTAATAGTCCAACTATTTAATCAACGATTTAGGTACTATTTATTATAATGATTACAATAGTCCAACTATTTAATCAACTATAATTTAATAGATTAAAATCAATTATATTGATTACTATAATCCAATTATAAAATCAACTATAAATGAATTGTTTGAATATAGTCCAACTATTTATTAAAACAACGATTTAAATATTAGTCCAACTAACATTTAATTTATTTGACGAATGATATTTGATTTGAGCGCGTATGGCAAGTAATTAAACGAGTATTGCAAATTCAATTCTTGCCTCCCACTATTTTTCGGCGAGCCTCTAACCCTCTGTCGAGTACTCGGGAAACCGTGTTTCCTAGTGGGCTAGGATCCCGTTATATATCACACAATCTTGACTTTGGTCAACAAATTGTATGATAATTAACTAGGTAGATCTCTAAGATCGATTGGATCCAATCCAATTCCTAGATCCGGTATGGGGACATCCAAGTCCGAAACATATATCTTATATATGCCAATACATCCAATGTATTACCTAACCTTTTTCCTCTGACTCAACTAAGCCTTGGCTTTGGCACAACAAACTTAGTGATCCCAGTCAAGTGCGACCCATTGACCATGGAAAGCTTCGTAATCAATGTCGATGGACAAGAAGTGGTCTTGACTTTGGCCAATAAACCACAAGTTGGACAAGACAGTGATATGGAACAAAGCCTTCGTGATTCAAACACATCCTCGACGGACAAAGGTATTGACTTTGGCCAACAAGCCAATGCCAGTCTCGGATCTTGAGTGAGAATCACTCAATGGAAGGAAAGACCGCTTAATATTTTACGAGGGTTTTTCGAGTGCAAATTGGCAACCAATTTATTATCTTTGTTAAGGTCTCATCATCATACACCCTTAAACATGCATTCTAAACACATAATAAAGCGCGTATAATAAAATAATAATGATATACGGATGGATATTTTACACATTGATCCTAGATCAAATCTCTCCATTTCTCTCTCCCGTTACACTACACTTCTAAAGAAACCTCATTTACATTAAGGGGAATATGTGAGAAGAGAATACAAAGAATAGAGAGGTAATAAGGCTGGACACGCAGGTCCAATTAATAAATCAAATTTATTACAACAATTTCTAAAATTATCCCACCCATCTAATATCCATCCGATATACATTATTCATGCATCGCAACCATGTATTCACACAAGCATGTTATCAATCAATCTAATCAAATTAATTAATCTGATAATTAGTGATCATCCAATGTTCAAACAACGATTTGATTTTGCGCGAGTCAAACTCGTTTTGCGAATAAGTACTCAAAGTACATATTCTCGAATTAAATTAAACTACATCATTAAATCCAATTTAATATGCATTCAATTCTAATTCGTTTATTTAATTCCAAATTAAATATTTCACTTTATTAATGAACTTTTACGACTTAAATTTCAAATTTAATCGCTACGGGTCTCAAAGCCCGATTAACGTCCAACGTTAATTTAATTAAAGTCCAATGGGCTTTTAATTAATTTCTTAAGGCGTGGACTTTTGGTCAACTCGCGTCAAACCGAATAACCAAAATCCAATCCAGGAATTACCCCATAAGCCTAGAAATCAATCTTGGCCTATTTGGCCCAATTAAACTTTAAAGGTCCATTAAGTCGCATTTGGGCTTTATGGAAGCGGTTTGGGCCCAAATTGGATCCAATCCATTTGGCCTAAACCCAACTTTGTACAACAAAGCCCAACAAGCCCAATTACAACACTAAAACCCAAATCCAATTTTAAGGCCCAATTAATTAAATACAAAAAATCTAATTTCACATTTAATTAACCTAAAGTGTGTTGGACAATTATGACCCATAGCGTCACTATTTGTACAGATCACGGTGTTGTTGTACAAATTAACTATGTGACAAAGGAAATTGCACTCTTATCATTTGTGATTAGATCACCTAGATATATAAATGATAGGAGGTCCCTGTGATTTGTTCCTGGATTGAGAATGATATGAGACAGTATCAATCCACGAAGGATAAATCATTAAATATCCATAGTCAGAGCATTATCGAGATTGGACATCGATGAATGCGTAAGAGACTAGTATTACACTTGTGCGCATTGTGAGGGCACAACGGCATAATTCTCATATATTTGGGTATAGGATACTCATGCAAGTGTAATAGGAGTTTGTGTTTTACCGATGGTACGGGAAACAGCTTCGCTCTGGATAAGACCCCCTCGAAATTCCATTAGTAGTATGACTATGTGTCTATGGAAGTCCGAAATCAGGGTAGGTGTATTTGGTTCTCTATATAAGGTTGCAACCGTCGGGATAATATAACTTGGTCATGATTATCCGATTTTAAAGAGACTAGTTGCTCGTAATCCTATATATGCTTCGTCCGGGGAAGACATTGTACCAGCCCCATGCCTCGCATGTGATCATCTGATACTGGATAGAAATATGCAATACTACGTATATTACGCCTGATACGGATACTTTATTCCTGTAAGGATATTTCCGGAGAATTGGGTAGGCATGGCACTTTGCTAGAGGCCAACCTTATCTTGTAAATCGGTTTAAACGTAGTACGAGGTACTTACGTGTTCGGATAGTCCGACAACCGAATTTACTGCCAACATATCCGGGGATCTCATGGGTCGCTTCCCAAAGATTCACCGATGACGTATAACTCGCACTCTATATTAATCTGGGATTAATTAGAAGAGAGAGAAAATTAATCTGTGATTAATTGCGGAGATATTTTATCTAGGATAAAATATCATTTAAAGAGAGAGAACGATTAATTTGGAATTAATCAGTAAATTAATATATTTGATATATTAAACGAAATTGGATTTCGACTCGGAATTAAAATTAGATTTTAATTCGGGTGAACGAATTAATTTAGAATTAATTCGTTAGCGACGTGAATAGTGATTTCGCTAGGAGTAATCATTTAATTACGACGCAATGGAAAATTCGTTAATTTGGAATTAGTGAACCCGAGCCCGAGATTATTTGCGAGCGCATTCGCATTTCGAATTTGAGTGCCGCAAGTCAAATCAAGCGTCAAATCGCTAGTCGCATCAAGCGTCAAATCACTTGTCAGTTTGAGTGATGTGACTTGACAACTTGAATGATAGATGTGACTTGATGGGAGTTGTTAAAAGCATTTAAAAGCTTGAATGGAATATATTGTTTTTAATTACTTTGACTTTTTGAAAGCAAAGTTGGTATATGTTTTTTAAAAATTCATTTTACCAACAACAATTACACATTTCATTTCATCTCTCCTTCTCCCTCTTCTCACGCCCTTGGAGGGCTATTTCTTCACTATTTTTCTGGGTTAAAAACGTGAACAAGGGAAGCCAAGAGTTGGATTTTTGTGGCAAAAATCGCAAGTGCTAGCACACTACGAGACATGCGAAGGTGATAGGGAAGTCCACCCATGAGCCGGGATTCATTTGACGAAGCTTGGAGCTTGTTCAAGAAGCATCAATGGATGCCAAAATGGAGCAGACCAGTGAGCTCACTGCCTCAGTTCACAAGGCAGAAAATTTATTTTTGTTGCCTCTGCGTCGCTCAACCGCTCGATGTAAGTATTCCGCAACTTCTCGAATGTATTCACTTATGTTTCATGCTTGATTTGTGATCCTTGGGACCCTTAGAATCACCAACAATGGTATCAATAGCATGGTTAAAAGCATGAAAAAGTTTAGGGTTAAAAATTGGGCAAACTTGATTTTGAGCATGATTAATGAAATTGGATGAATTAGTATGCTTAAATGTGTTTGAATTGAGGATCAATTTATTGAAATTATATTTGGAACAAATTTCCCCAATATTTTAGTCATGGCCGAATATGCCCTATAATGATTTGGTGATTTTTGATTTTTGATTCATTGGATGAGTTAGAATCATTCGGGAATGTGATTTAATGTCGATTGTGGAATTAATTGGATTGAAACCGAATCGGAAAAAAATTCCCTAAGAAAGCCGAGAGTCAAGAAGCATGATTGGGTTTGATTTTAATTAAATTGTGTTGAACATGATTTAATATTAATGAGCATGATTAATTGTACGAATTTGGTGTTTTGGAAATATTAATTTGGGTAATTAATAATGCTATGCACTTTAGGTAATTAAATTGGGAATTTGGAATTTGGCAATTTAATTGAATTGGGCTTGAAATGTTGTTATTGGGCTTAGTTGTACTAAGTTAGGTCTAGGCAAATTGTATTGGATCCAATTGGGCCTAAAACCGCATCCAGAAAGCCCAAATGTGACTTAATGAACCTTTAAAGTTTAATTGGGCCTAATGGGCCTAAATTGATTTCTAGGCTTATGGGTAATTCCCGGATTGGACTTTGGTTATCGGTTTGACCCGAGTTGACCAAAAATCCACGCCTTAAGAATTAATTAAAAGCCCATTGGACTTTAATTAAATTGACGTTGGACGTTAATCGGGGTTTGAGACCCGTAACGATTAAATTTGGAATTTAAGTCGTAAATGTTTATTATATAAAGTGTGATATTTAATTTGGAATTAAATAGTGAATTAGAATTATATACAAATTGAATTGGATTTAATTATGTAGTTTAATTTAATTCGAGAATTCGTACTTTAAGTACTTATTCGCAAAACGAGTTTGACTCGAGCAAAATCAAATCGTTGTTTGAACATTGGATGATCACTAATTATCAGATTAATTAATTTGATTAGATTGATTGATAACATGCTTGTGTGAATACATGTTGCGATGCATGAATAATGTATATAGGATGGATATTAGATGGGTGGGACAATTTTAGAATTTGTTGTAATAAATTTGATTTATTAATTGGACCTGCGTGTCCAGCCTTATTACCTCCTTATTCTTTGTATTCAATTCTCACCTATTCCCCTCAATGTAAATGAGGTTTCTTTAGAAGTGTAGTGTAACGGGTAGAAGAAATATTTGTGCTAGCGAGAGAGAGAAATGGAGAGATTTGATCTAGGATCAATGTGTAAAGTATACATCCGCATATCACTATAATTTTATCATATGCGCTTTATTATGTATTAGAATGCATGTTTAAGAGTGTATGATGATGAGACCTTGATGAGTGGTATTTATATCACTATTTCCCACTCATTATCCTAATATTTTGTATAGTTTCTTGAGTATTGTGAATATTTTGATGTGTTTTGTGTTATTTTGTAGATAAATAAAGTTTCAGGACATTCTGGAGGTGATTTGGGGCAAAACAGTGAAAATTGGCGAAAAAGGGCATTTTGGTAAATTTCAGCGTCGCGACGCCCAGACCTTCAGCGGCGCGACGCCCAGCATGCGCCAAATCTGCAACATACACCGGGTCAACGATCAGAATTTGAGAAGTTTGATTTTGCTAACGTGCACCGAGCCACGTGTCACCATCACAACCAATCTGCTAACATGCGCCGTGCCACGTGGCATCATCATACGCTGCCGACACTCATCATAGCCACGTGTCGCCACGTCATCATCCATGTCAGCGGTCAATGAGTCAACTTCGCCATGTGTCATGCCACGTCAGCATCAGCCAATCACAGGTCGCCACGTGTCACAATCCTATGGTGCCGATAATTGAACAGTCAGCCGCCTTGCCACGTCAGCGCCACATCAGCATGACGTCATCAATGACGTCATCACAATAATTGAGTCTTAGCCGCCTTGCCACGTGTTGCGTGAACAGTCAGCCGCTGTGCCACGTGTCGCCTCCTCAGCGTGCCACGTCGAACTATTCCAGCGTCGCGACGCTGAAGCAAAATTTTTCTATAAATTCAGCGCGAATTTAAGATTTTGCAGAACAATTCTCTCTCTTCTATTCCGTGTAATGAGAGAGTTTTCTCTCTAGAATCTTTAGTTTTTAATTTTTTACTTTTGTAATTAATTTTTAATTACGTTTTGTAATAATAGTAATTTACTTTCTTTACTTTTTACAGTTTTTACTATTCACATGAGGAGGTAATTTCCCCAGCTAGGGTGAAAGGTAATTCTTTTACTGTTACTATTTAGATTAATCTCCCTTAAAAATAATATATTTACTATTTAAAATACTGATTAATAAAGGATACCGCTATATTGGTCGGTTGGCAATTCAATTTAATCTGGTTTAAACCTGACTAATCAAGGAAACCGCTATATTGGTCGGTTGGTAAGTTTATTTTCTGTTGGTTTGAACCTGATTAATCAAGGATACCGCCAGATTGGTCGTTGGTAAATTTATTTTGGTACCGCCTTTATGGCTGGATTATGGACAAATATTACCACCTATATGTTGGTTGGACTTAATTGACTTAATCAGGATACCGCCAGATTGGTCGGTTGGTAAAATATTATCACAAGTTTATATATTATTTTATGGGAGATATCTAAATTAGTAGTAGTAAAAGTAATTCCTTTTGCCTTAGCATTTTATTTCATTTGTAATTTACTTTTCAGCATTTTACTCACCGCAATTACTTTTCAGCATTTTCATTTTATGTCTTTTAAGTTTTTATTAGCCCTAGTTATGTGTTGTAACTAAATTAGTTATCTGGGGTTGTGATGACTTTTAATATCACCGTTTTATAAGGGGTTAAATTATAGCTTGGGTAATATAAAGATTTATTTATTGAGTCTTAATCTTAATGCCTTTTTATTAATTGGCCACTAATAAAATTGATATGGTAAATATAAAATGAACTAGACATAGGGATTTTAGGTTTCAGCCTTAGACTCAATAGCCCACGATCTTCCTTGAGGATAGATAACCCTTTAATAGATTTCCTTACAGGATAGGAATATACCTGTCGGGCGGGGGTAGCCATAATTGGAACTTAAACTTAATGAATCCAGATAATTTGGTTGACATAGACATATGGTTCAATTGGTTATACTGGGTATTTGTAATTGACCATCGGAAGATGCTTTTACATAATTTAGTGTTCCAGGTTAATAAATCAATATTTACCCAGCTTTAAAATACCACTTCATCTTAAAATAATATTAAAAGAAATCACAACCCTAGATAGTTTTTAATATTGAATTTCTTAAAATCTACTTTCGAACAATTTTTTATTTACTTGCCTTAAATTTAGAATCGTCGTCATTTCAAATCAATTAAACAACCTGTTAGATACTAGTAATAATTAGACCTCATAAAATTAATAACTTAGGTATTAAGTCCTCGTGGGATCGATACTTTTTATACTACTTGAACGATACGTACGCTTGCGTTATACGTGTGTGTTTACGCCGGTCAAGTTTTGGCGCCGTTGCCGGGGACTTATTTATCTTTCACTATTAGTTTTAAGGTTAGATACCTTTACTTGTATCTAATTTCTTTTTACTTATTATCTTTGTTTTTTCGTGTGTTTCAGGTTCTCAGATACTTTATGAGACGAACCAGAAGCTTTGAACTCCGACCGCTTGACCCAGAAATTGAAAGAAC
>SKCR01032384.1:0-21644 GCA_019454045.1 Zanthoxylum bungeanum
GTTTGATGAATTTCCCCAAAGACAATTCTTGCATCAATTGAGAAGCTTGAGTGTGTGGTGTGGTGTGTAGACATTATTGGAGCCATGAGTGGTATTATAGCCCCAAAGAAGATATAAAAGGCCTCATCCTCACTTACTTACGACCTTAAGTGTTTTTGGAATGATGAGGCATTGAACAATTTCAATACATTACTTTCAAAGAACCTAATTTGGGAGCGGGAAATTCGAGTCTTCATTGCACATGACCCCGTTATAACACGGATAATTCAGAATCAAGGATGGGTAGAATTTATTAAACTCCCTACTAATGCGATTGTGCCTGTGGTCCAGGAATGTTATGCAAATTTGAAGGCGTGCCACGAGGGAATGAAGGTGTTTGTCACAGCCAAAATGATATCGTTCGACCAACACACTATCAATATAATTTATCAGTTTCCAGACAGATTTAGTCCTGAAATACTCATGTTGTTCTTTCTAAAATTGTTATGGAAGAACTGCAGGGTTCATCATACTCCTATGAGCACCTGTATCAAAAAAACCAATCAACGAAATAGATAGGTCATATTTAGATGGAAGGATTTGAATCTGGACCACTGGAATATGAATGATTTTTTGGATTGTTGGTGCGATATTTTTTATCATACCGCAAGTGTACGGTGTCAAGTTTTAGTAGATGATAAGTATGAGTGTCGAACCCACAGGGATTGGAATCCATTTTGTACTAAGTACTATAATTATTAACCCTAAATTTATATAGAAATACAATCTAAATTTAAATTAAATGGAAAGTTAAAAACAAAAACAAGTAAGAAACCAAACGATCTTTATTGCAAGATCAGCTATGAGATGAATTCTAGAGTCTGATTTCACCTATCTATCCATTATGTATTTATGATGCCAAATTAACTATTATTCAATTTCTAAGTTTATAAGCCAAGAATCCTATAGTATTCCACTCCATCATGCGAGCAATAGTGAAAAGATTATTAATTACTGACTTCGATATCCCTATAAAAATCTAATAAATAACAATTCATTATGCCTTGTGATTCTTTATTAACGGCTTTCAAGGAATTATAGATTCTCCCAAACTCTATAAACTTCCAAGATTATATTTTATGGGTCCTATTAAAAATCCTCTATCCCGAGTGATAGATTTCAAATATACAATCTGTTAGACATTATGACCCATAGCGTCACTGTTTTGTAAATGATATTGTATCATTGTACAAAATTAACTATGTGATAATGAAATTGCCCTTTTTGCCGTTTTGTAAAATTATTTACTTTGATATATTAATGGCAAAAGTCCATATGATTAGTTCCGTATTGAGATGATATGAGACAGTATCAATATAAAAGGTTTAATCATTAAATATCCCTAGTCGGAGTATTATCGAGATCGGACATCGATAATGCGGAATAGACTAGTATTGCACTTGTGCGAGTTGTGATGGCACAACGGCATAGTTCTCATATATTTAAGTATTGGATACTTATGCAAGTGCGGTAGGAGGTTGTGTTTTACCGATGGTACGGAAAACAGATTCGCTCTGGAAAGACCCCGCGGAATCCCATTGGTAGTATGTCTGCGTGTCTATGGGAGGCCGCATCAGGGTAGGTGTATATGGTCTTAACCTGAGACTTGCATCGCTAGTACTTGCGAAAATCGGTAAACTTTGGTTGTGGTGGTTCGGGGCTTTAACCGGTTCTGTGTACACCTCTTCTGGGTTTATCGAGAATCGTAGTGTACTGGATATGATGTCAAGATGGAAGTATCACTTCAAACATATGGAGATGATGATCACGCAGGATACAGAATTAGTACTCTATAAATAGGTTGCAACCGTCGGGACAATATGACCAGGTCAGGATTGTCCGATTTAAAGAGACTAGTTGTTTGATATCTGATATATGTTTCGTACGGGGCAGACACATTTCCAGCCCCAGGCCTAACATGTGATCGTCCGATACTGGATCGATATACGCGATACTGCGGTATACTACGCTTGATAAAGATCTAATATTCCAGTAAGAATATTTCTGGAGAATTGGGTAGGCATGGCGCTTTGCTAGAAGCCAACCTTGTCTTGTAAATCGGTAAAAACGTAGTACGAGGTACGTACGTGTTTGGATTATCCAACGACCGTATTTACTGCCAACATATCCGGAGATCTCTTGGGTCGCTTCCTGAAGATTCACCTATGATGTTTGATTCGAACTTTATTAATCTTGGATTAATTACGGAGAAACTTTATCTTGGATAAAATGCCTTATTAGGAGAGAGAGAAAGATCGATTAATTTGGAATTAATCGATAAAATAATATATTTGATATATTATTAAACGAAATTAGATTTCGACGCGGAATTAAAATCGGATTTTTATTCGGGCAAACGAATTAATTTAGAAATAATTCATTAGCGAACTGAATAGTAATTCCGCAAGGCGTAATTATTTAATTCACGTCGCGACGGAAATTCGTTAATTCGGAATTAGCGAAACCGAGCCCGAAAGTGTTTGCGGACACATTCGTATTTTGAATCGAGTGGTATCCGCAAATCGCATCGCGATATCTCATTACTTGATACGAATAGATGATGGATGTATCTAGTCACCTTTGAGGGATGATACATTATCTCTATTCTCAAAGTAATGTAATGATGGCAAATGATGGATTTTCTTTTGGAGGGAAAACCTTTCACGGTTTTTGAAGGGTTTTTAATTAAAAATTCATTTTTGTATTTGATACATCATTGCTTCATTTGCTTACACACGGTTTAAGAAACAAATTGAGAGAACAAAAATAAAAGGGAAATAACACTCTCTTCTCTCCTTCTTCTTCACGCAAGCCGTGAGCTTCATCCATGGCAGAAAATTGTTTTCTCCATATTTGCTAGCACAACAAGGGATCAAAGGAGGTGATAGGGAAACGCATTTGGAGCTTGGAGTACTAGAAGATTTGAGGCTTCTCACACTTTTGTTCTTGGCCGAAAACAGCTCAAAGATTTGCAACTTCTATCATTCTTGTTCTTGGCCGCATATCACCCACCTTGGAGGCTCAAGGATCCTCTTCACCATTTTCGTCACAAAGCTTTGTAAGTATGTTTCCGCCATCCTTCAAGCTTTGCATGTATGTTTTTTGTATTTCTATGGCTTAATCTTTCTTTGGGACTAATTATAGAAACCAACACAATCATCTAATTTGTGGCTAGCAAATAAGAAGCATTAAGCACAAGAAAACATAAATAAATTGAATGAAAACTTCAAAAACATTATTTGGCAATCAATACATAGTTTCAAGCATTAGGCTACGTCATACTCTAGAACAATAGAATTAGTTCATGGCTAAATTAAAGAACAACAATATCTAATTCAATAACATAATGATAATTAGAAAAATTTGAAGAAGAAAAATAAAGAGTAAAACCTGAATCAAATTCCTTTTGGTTCCGGACTTCACCACTTTTGTCTCATTCCCTTGTTCTTCAATCTCTTCATTAGAATCTCTCAATTTTTGTGGTTTGAACTCTTTTGTTGTGTCTAATGAGCCTCCTTAGGGTTTTGGAAGTAATGTTTATTTATAGGAAACCATGGACTCCTACTGCGCATATGCTACTGCTTATTCTGAAGAGTCTGAATTTTCGTCGAAACGTCGCGATGCCAAAAGTTAGCGTCGCGGTGCCAAATCCTTAGGATAATTGAATTGAGTTATGATGGGAGTCGGAAAGCCAGAAGTGGCATCGCAACGCCACTCCTTTTCATAGGATGCATATTTTCAACTTGTTTTGCTTTTCCCGTGTACTTCCGTTGCATCCATAAGCTACCAAAACCAGTACAATTGCTCCAAATACATGCTTTAATGCTCCCTATCAATAAAACACTAAACAACTCCAAAATACATTAAATCATATGGAATATAACAAAATAATAAGCTGATGATGCATGAATAAGTGTGTATAAATCACATTTATCAAACACCCCCAAACTTAAGATTTTTCTAGTCCCGAGCAAAAGACTAAATAAAAACAAAATAAAAAATAAACAAACTAAAACAATAAAGTTAACTAAGCCACTTTTGTAGGGATCACGATTGTATTTTGATGGGGTCAAATCAGGGAGGCGCAGCGGAAGAAGCGTTGCTCGGGTGGAATCGTAGTTAAAATTTATTTTTTTTACTTACGAATAAATTATTCAATATCAAATATTAATAACTCATTCATATTTCACCTATATATATTTATTCGATATCATATAACGACATAAATAATAAAGAAACATCGCGAAACTTTTGCGAAAACGTTTTTTTTCGCAAAATAGCATAAAACGCGTTTCCGGCCGAACTGACCGACCAATGCTCATGGGGACTGCCCAGGTCAGCCCCAAAAATATTTGGACAGTTCTTGGGCTGCCTGAACAGTGCCCAACTCACTGTTTGGACAGCTGTTACCCGGTAACGCCTTTTTTCACTGTTTTCACGTATTTTCACTCCGAAATAATTTCCGATAAATATTTTTCTTGGGAAATTAAAATAAACTAATTTATTCTAATTACTCAATAAATAAAAAATGAATTTTTATCTGAAAAATCAGATTTATCATTAATTGCTATGAGACCCCTACATTTTACAAATTAATCATTTTGGTCCTTAAATTGTCAAATATATATTTAATTGATTCCAAATCAATCCCAAAATAATTTATACAATTTGCAACATAAACCAGAAACTTTTCCAGAATTCCGAAACTGCCCAGTGTTTTCTGGAATTACGAAAACAACCCAGATTTTATATTAATTACAATTTGGCCCAATTTGGTCAAAACACATCAAGATCAAATCCAATCAATCCCAATTTGACATCTATCAAATATACATCAAATTATATCATATATATGAAAATCCCCAAAATTTGAATAGGTTAAGAACCCTAATTTAATAAATTACTCAAATTAAACAATTTACATTAAATTGACAAAATTCAACACTTTAATCTTCCAATTACCACACCAATCAAGTCTCACCATCATGAAATTAATCAAAAACAATTCTAGGTTAATTATGAATGGTTAATTAACTCTAGAATGATAACTTTAATTTTTCTAATTAATTTATTAAGCTTAATTACAATAATAAGCAAATAAATTAATCATACATGCATAACACCCTCAAACAAGCTTCCAACAAATTTAATTACAAATTCAAAGAGTAGATAAATAAACATAATAACACAATTTGAAGTTAAGAATAATAGAAACATTTTCTATATAGAAGAAAGTGTAAGAAACTTACAAAAATTCCAAATTTTTGGCTTTACTTTTCCTTTCTTTCTTCAAATTTCTCTCAACTCACTTTGTAAAAATTTGTTAAACTTGTTTTGTGTAAAAAAAGAAAACAAAAACAATTTTTGTATCGATTTTCTCACCATGGCCGAAAATATCATTAACAAAATTAAATAACAATTATTTTTATTTTGTTCAAAAATAATTGGCACATATTTTGCAAAATTAAAGTTAACAATTTAACTTTAATAAAGCAAACAAAATGTGTTCCAATGGTTTCATGTCATTTTCTAACTTTAATAAAGCATAATCATGTCATAAGATATTTGTTAATTTAATTATATTAATCATATAACATTTATATTATTAAATAATTAAATACAAATATCTTAAATATATGTATTATATTTACAGTAAATATCTCAAACACATATATTAATGATATATGTCAAATATCACAAATTGAAATTTTATTAATGTGTATTTAATAAATTCAAGTACAAAATACCAATACAAATTAATTCAGAAATGACCGTTAGGTCCCGATTGCATGTATTTTTCGTTTAAGAGTTAAACGAGTTATAAATAATCAATATTATTCATAACAGTTTCCCTAGTACTCTACGAGTATATTTCATTAGTGACTTTCTAGATTCAGGCATATCCGTCACGAAATCCAATTTTGTGTCCATAATTCACCCACCCGTAAATTATGACGATCACAGATAAACTCGCTGAATCATACAGGTCGAGGTAAATGCATACGTATAATCCCTTCGTCACAGGTATCCGGATTATCCCAGAGATATAGATATAAATTTCAAATCTCTATAGGAAAAATCTCGTCGACGTATCTATTAGCAAATCTTTTAATAACATTCGGAACTCACTTCAGAAGTATACTAGGGCCATAGATTTAACAAATTGCTAATAAATTATGGACTACCTATGCTCTGTATACAGAACTGATGGATCCTTTCTTGATACTCACAGGATATCATGAGCATGGTGTTGGGGCAGTTGTGGAACCCTTAGGGTCTGATCGGTGCCCCAGGTAGCGGAAATGGGTCTAACCCATGGATATTAAGTATGGGTATAATTTTATATCATTTAATAAAATACTATATTCTATTACGAGTGTATAGGAAAAAATTGGGACTGAATCGGAGTCCAAAAGCTCCAAAATGAGCGAAAACAAAATTCTCGCGCTCGCAGCGTGTACGCGCGCTACAGTGCGAGCGCAACTCTGATTTTTATTTTTTTTTATTTTCTTTTCAAAGTTCTTTTCCTTCAGCTCACTTTCCAACCAACATTAACACATCTTATAGAATAAAAATCAAGTTTTTCAAAATATCAAATATTTTTACAAAAACATAAATTTATTCTAAATACGCACTTGCATAAATTTTGAATCCAATACAAAAACCATTTTAGAATCCCAATTAGAAATATCTCATGAACAGTTCTAGTTCAACTAAAGGTGGTCAAGTGAATCTAGAATGGTAGTCATAGCTTTAAGCTTTAATCTAGAGTTCCAAACTCTAATTAATTATTTCATGTCCAACATGAACATCTTTGACCTAATTACAAGCATGTTGTGTTTATACTTCTAAAGTATCCTAACACAATTGATTAGCTTTATTCAACATTAAGCTATGTGATCATGCATCTAATACACAAATGAACATAGCTTAGGAGAAGATCAAACATTACCTAGTAAGCTTGATGCAAGATCCATTCTACTTCTCCTTTGTTGAAATTGTTGGAGAACCTCTAAGGTGTGCAAGCTTGACTCCAAGATCCAATCTTGTTTCCAATGCTTCCAAGCTTCACTTCAAGATCCAATCTTGATTTCTCCTAGATGAAATGTTGTAGAGAACTCACAATCTTCTCTAAACACTTCTCTAATTTAGGCTAATCTATGAAGAATTTGCTTATGCTTGTATTTGTACTTGTCATTAAAACCATTCTAAAGATTGATATTTATAGCAAAACTTAGGCAATTTTTAATTAATAAAAGTTGTAATCAACTTTTAAGTGGGCTTAATCTAATTTGTCCAAATATGTATAATTAGGTGTGACTAATCTCAATTGTCTCCCACTTTGATTTAATCCAATTAAATCAAGCCAAGGATTAGGAAATGAATTAGTTAAATGTTTGCCACTTTGATTTAATCCAATTAAATCAAACCAAAACTACCTAATATTACATACTTACAATTACCATAATATTCTCAAATGGTAGAGATAATTATGATTTTACAATTAAGCCCTTGTGTAATTATTGAATTAATCTAATTAATCCAAGTAGGTCAAAGTAAATAATCAATGTTATCCAATAACACTTGATTATCTTAGTTGATAATTATAATATCAAATATTATCCTTTATCAAAAGTAATCGGCTACCCAAGTGCTCAACGAGTACAATTCATATTGGGACTCTCAAAGTTCAGACACGTTCGTCATATAAGCCTAGCTAATATTACGTAATTATGCCACTTCCGAATTCGCGAAGAACCGAACGACCTTTCTGAACTATACAAGTCGAGGTCATCACATATGTTTAACAATCCTTCCATCGTAGGCTATCCGAGTTGTGCTTAGGAAACATAGAATACACCATCAAGTTTCCAAGGCGCACATCTCATGTTGACTTGTCCACGATTCTTTACACTGATGCGATCCACCTTAGGTGATCGGCTTTGGCCAAAGTCTTTAAGAATCGCGACTTTACTCACATGGATACCTAAACCCCTTATGGTACACATATGGGCCGACGGATCCTATCTTGCTTCGCACTTGATTACTGAGTGCATCGGTCCACACCCAATGAACATCTAGAGGCCAGACCATGAAAGGTTTCTAACATACATGGCATCAAAGTGTGGAGGATCTCACACAAAATCAATGTTATCCTATAGTCAAAGGATTACATATGCTACTCAACTCGAGGAGATTCCTATTGACGGTGGTGTGTACTTCCAACTATTAGAAATCACCTATGAGTCATTCAGTATTCGCTCTAACGAATACCCACATGTCTATACGAGTTTCCAAAACTTATGGTACATCGCGTTAAACCTTGGAACTCTAATTCCAATATACGACATGTGCTAGTCTTCTAGGTTATAGAAATTCGACTGTATTCTAAAACCAACGACTAGGAATATTTACTTTAAGAATAGTTTACACCTAGTGTCAAAACTATTCTAAGGTCGATGTCATTCTTAGCATATCTATAAATCAATCTAATACGCATAATGACAATATCATTAATGAGGTATGGAATGAAAAATGTAGTTATTTTATTAATAAATAATAAAATATACAAATCGGATTGGCACTCTATGCACCAACTCCATCAAATGAGTCCACACCCAACGAACAGACGGAGGTCTGATTTAAATAGATCGGTGACATGACTGCCATCTAAGTGTGGATGATAACTCATATCTCCACAGTGGTATCTCAAGTCAAAGAATCACTATGCTACTCAACCCGAGAAGATTCCTATTGACGTTGGTGTATCATCTATTAGGAAATCTTCGGTGAGTCATTCAATGTTTATCAAATAAACACCTACACGTCTATACGAGTCTCCCAAGACTCATGGTTCATTGAGATAAACCATCGGACCAAGTCCGATATACGACATGTACTGGTCTCAGTGGATTTTACTAACCGACCTGTCGTAGTAAATCTTGACCAGGAACTTAATTTAAGGATATACAACTTATAGTGACACTTCCCAATTTCAATTACAAACTATGTTGTAACTGCGCACTACATTGTAAATGTTAGGGTCTTTGTCTAATATATATACATATCACTAAACCAGATTTAGTTTCAATCTAATCAATCTAATTGAAATTAGATCGAATATGTATATAAAAGACAAAAGGTGCTACCATTTAAATTAGTAATATTATGGAAAAAATGGATTGCTCGTATTCATGAATCAGACATAAATACGATCCGAATTGGCACTCAGAGCACCAACCCAAACATTTAGCGTATGCAACAAGCCTTTAAACCCCTAGATGACCCTAGTGGACGACACCTACAAACGTCACATAATCATGTACATGCAGTATGCAAAAATATAAAAATGACAATAATAATAAAAATACAAGAATCCTGGTAAGTCTGGTGCAATGAGTGTCCTCAGAGAATGCCTAGTAATGAAAACAAAGAAACTGTCAAAGTGTATGATTCAACTTTGATCCAAAGTCTTGAATAAATTATCTAAGTCAGACTTATAATGTACGTGTGTGTTAAGGTTTGGGCACAGCTTGAATCCTAAGGGAGCTAACTTGGTGATTTCATCTCAAAAATATGCATCTGATGGGTCAAACCAACCTAGATATCTCAACATTTTTCCATATTTGCCTATTGAGCTCTATATGATATGACCTTTTTTTTTCTTTTTTTTTTCTTTCACTCACCTACCCTTTAATGTAGTATTTTTTTTTCTCATGATGGTCCTAATACTCGCCCATTGGTAGCTTCACGCTTATCGGTTATATGTGGTATTTTTTTTTATTAGCCATATCATATAACATGAATAATTACAAACGGAGATAGATATGTAAGCAAACAGTCATTCATCTTCAGTTAATTTCCTCAACTAATCACTTTGTTATCTACCTAGGTTCTTACTGCTAGAAACCTATATTTTAAGTGCTTACGAGTCTAACCTAGATTTCCTACTCAAGGTATCACATAAAAGACATTCAAACCTTATCATTTTCTAAGTTCTTAATAGATTCATCATTGAGATAGCATCCATCATTCCCAGAATTTTTTTTTATTTTTTAATTAATCACACAATTACATACCAGAAATAAAGGAAACTAAACTAGAGAAACAACATAAATATTCAACATAACACAATAAACACCACACAACACCCCCCCAAACTTCAACCGAGCAGTGCCCCCAATGCTCAAAATAAAGAAAATCTAGGTTGAAGACACTTACCTGAGACAGCCATCATCAACCATTATCCTCTTGAGACGAATCAACTGGATATGGTGGAAAGATGGGCGATGAAGGAAAACGCATTACATTAGGTCCTGAGTTAAGCCTGTTGTTCTCAAATATTTCCACAAGGCAGAATTAAAGTCCACAGAATAAGCCATATAGTTGTCAACTTGCTCTTGAAAAATGCGATCTACTTGTCTGTGACGTCGTGTCTCTTTCTAAAATAAGGATAGTCGTTCACCAAAATTAAGATGAGATGTATGAGTCATCAATTGACAAGGACAGGCTGAACTCGCACCTCGGGAAGAACTAGCCACTCTGAAAAAATTGAAATCTTGTGTTTCATCATCGTCATTGTTCTTATAATGAGCAAGAATACCCGCTTCAATCAGAACCTAGGCAGTCAGCAGTTCTTCACTCTTGTCCAATGTAACCCCCGTATTGTGGCATAAATTGATATGGATATGCCCTATACCCAACTTGTGGATGGGCTATATGTACATGTATTTGTAATAATTTCATTAATTAATAAAATGGCAATCTTTATTATACGTGTCTTATATAACTTATATGAATCATCAACACTGTAATAAAGCCCTTTGAGTAATAAGACGATGGCTTCCACGCCTTATGAGAATCATTACTCTTAAATGTTCCTAGTCATAATTTTGTGAATAATCTGGGCGTTCACGAAGCGAAGAGACTAGCATGATGATATGATCCGCCCTTAAGTGGGGTAGCCGATCTCATAGGCTACTAGCGGAGATCCGTCCGCTTTGTGTATCACATGGATGCATGAGTTGCTCGTGTCCATCGAACTGACCACCGAAAGTTTTCATATGAAGTGTTTATCCCATGTGTCTGTGAGAACTTTCATGTATCGATTATATGACTAGTCCTTAGACTTGAGGTCTTTACAATCTTATATGTGGATCAAAAAACTTTGACATTCTCCTTCCCCGGTTCAAAAGATCCGGTCATAAGGGTATAATTGGGTCCTTTGTTGAAACACATTAAGTTTGTAAAGATACAACAGAGAATCGCCACTCTCTCGGATAATATTTTCTTATAAGAGTAGTATTCCAGTTCGCGGGTTGATATGTGTGATCAGTGCTTGAGACTGTGGCCACATCGGAAGAATCATGTGAGATTCTTGAGTTAGCACGATTCATGACATTATCCACAACATACCTTTGACCATATGGGTAGACACTTTCCGTACCCTAGGTCAATATGTGGGGATTGTTGGATAATATGACCCATAGCGTCACTATTTGCACAGAACATTGTGTTGCTGTAGCAAAATTAACTATGTAACAAGGAAATTGCACTCTCGTCATTTGTGATTAGATCACCATAGATATATAAATGAAGAGAGGTCCCTATGATTAGTTCCTGGATTGAGATGATATGAGACAGTATCAGTCCGCAAAGGATTAATCATTAAATATCCCTAGCCATAGTATTATTGAGACTGGACATCGATAATGCGGAATAGGCTAGTATTGCACTTGTGCGCGTTGTGAGGGCACAACGGCATAGTTCTCATATATATAAGTATTGGATACTTGTGCAAGTGCGATAGGAGGTTGTGTTTCACCGATGGTACGGGAAACAGCTTCGCTCTGGATAGACCCTTCGGAATCCCATTGGTATTATGACTAGGTGTCTATGGGAGGCCGAAATCAAGGTAGGTGTGTATAGTCTTAACCTGAGACTTGCATCGCTAATACTTACGACAATCGGTAAACTTTGGTTTTGGTGGTGGGGGATCTTAACTGGTTCTGTGTTCACCTCTTCTGGGTTTATCAGGAATCGTAGTGTATTGGATGTGATGTCAAGACGGAAGTATCACTCCAGTCATAGTGGAGATGATGTCACACAGGATACGGTATTAGTGCTCTTAAGTGATGCGCATCCAATCGTGATATTATGACCAGGTCATGAATATCCGATTATAGAGACTAGTTACCAGACATCCGATATGTGCTTCGGACCGGGCAGACACTTATCCAGCCCCAGCCCTAGCACGTGACTATCCGATACTGGGCCAATATGCACAATACAATTGTATACTATGCTTGATACAGATCTAAATATTCTTAATAGGATATGTCCGGAGAATTGGTAGACTTGGTGCTTTGCTAGGAGTCGACCTTGTCTCGTAAATCGGTAGAACGTAGTACTTGGTACGTACGTGATTCGGATACTCCGACGACCGTATTTACTGCCAACTTATCCGGGGATCTCATGGGTCGCTTCCCGATAATCCACCGATGACGCACAACTCGCACTCTTGAATAATCTGGGATTATATAGAAGAGAGAGAAAATTAATCTAGGATTAATTACAGAGATATTTTATCTAGGATAAAATATCGTCTAGAGAGAGATAACGATTAATTTGGAATTAATCGGTAAATTAATATATTCGATATATTAAACGAAATTAGATTTCGACGCGGAATTAAAATTAGATTTTAATTCGGGCAAACGAGTTAATTTAGAATTAATTCGTTAGCGACATAAATAATAATTTCGCTAGCCGCAATTATTCGATTTAATTAACGTCGCGACGTAAGTTTGGTATTTCGGAAATATCGAACCGGAACGCGTGAGTGCACGTGGGCCCACTTTCATTTGGAAACGTGTGGGGCCCACATGACACATGTCATTTTATGCATTATTTAATTCTAATGCATTGCATGGTGATAGTGTACAATACACTCAATGGTTTTGCATGGAGTTTGAGGGTTTGACACTCTAAGCCATTGCATGTTTTGTGTCATAAGTTTATTATTAATTTAATAAATATTATGGCATAAATATAAATTGATTTTTGGTAACAAAATTCAATTAACAACTCTCTCTCATTTTGCTCTCTTCTCTCACGCCCAAAGGGGCACAATGCTCACTGTTTTTCATCACAAAACCGTGACTTTGAGGGAAGCTAGAGTGGGTTTTCATGGTGAAAATTCAAGTGCTAGCACACTTACGAGTTTTGCGAAGGTGGTAGGGAGGTTCACCCATGAGGCGGGACTCATCCGATGGAGTTTGGAGCTTCGTTTTGAGACCCGAAACTGCTAAGACAGTGAGCGTGGACTGCTGCAGTTTTGCGCCCATGGCAGTGAGTTTTGTTGCTTTGTTCGTCTTCAAATCGACTCAACCGATCAATGTGAGTATTCCGCTACCTCCGTTGATGTATTCACGCATTATTTCATGTCTTGATTTGATCTTGGGACCTTAGAATAAACCAACAGGGATACAGTGAGACGATCTACCGTATCATATGTAAATCACATACAAAATGGGTATATATCTTTCCTTCTCATTTGGGGGCCTTGGCATGTTGCTAGATGTCAACCTTGGTCATTGAAATCGAACGACCATCTAATCGGAGGATAATTTATGTTCGATTAAATTATCACGATTCATTTCATGTCCAACTTGAGGGAAACCCAAAAGGTCACACACAACAAAGTCGAAATCAATGGTTAACAGTGCACAGTACATATTTAACAGCATATATGATTGCTGTAGGAATTGTTCATAAATGGTTCAATGTGCTTAGTTATTGAACAGATCATTTATGAGGTTCCATAGTGGCTTAGGGATTGGTGAATTACGATAGGGGCACTTTAACAATCCTTCCATCGTAGGCTATCCGAGTTGTGCTTAGGAAACATAGAATACACCATCAAGTTTCCAAGGCGCACATCTTATGTTGACTTGTCCACGATTCTTTACAGCTGATGCGATCCACCTTAGGTGATCGGCTTTGGCCAAAGTCTTTAAGAATCGTGACTTTACTCACATGGATACCTAAACCCCTTATGGTACACATATGGGCCGACGGATCCTATCTTGCTTCGCACTTGATTACTGAGTGCATCGGTCCACACCCAATGAACATCTAGAGGCCAGACCATGAAAGGTTTCTAACATACATGGCATCAAAGTGTGGAGGATCTCAGCCCAGGGCCAAGGCCCACATCAGTATCAGTCTGGGGTTGAGGCCCATATCAGTATCAGTCAGGGCTGAGGCCCACATTAGTATCAGCCTAGGGCGAGGCCCACATTAGCATCAGTGTAGGGCCGAGGCCCACATCAATATCAGTTTAGGGCTGAGGCCCACATCAATATCAGTTTAGGGCCGAGGCCCACATCAATATCAGCTTGGGGGCGAGGCCCACATCAGTATCAGCATCAGTTTAGGGGCTGAGGCCCACATCAGTTTCAGTTTTGGGGATGAGTCCCAGGGCCGAGGCCCACATCAGTTTCAGTTTAGGGACGAGTCCCAAGGGCGAGGCCCACATCAGCATCAATTTAGGGCCGAGGCCCACATCAATATCAGTTTAGGGCTGAGGCCCACATCAATATCAATTTAGGGGCTTAGGCCCACATCAGTTACAGTTTGGGGATGAGTCCCAGGGCCGAGGCCCACATCAGTATCAGCTTGGGGCGAGGCCCACATCAATATCAGCCCAGGGCCGAGGCCCACATCAGTATCAGTCTGGGGCTGAGGCCCACATCAGTATCAGTCTGGGGTAAGGTCCACATCAGTATCAGTCTGGGGCTAAGGCCAATATCAGTATCAGTTAGGGCCGAGGCCCACATCAATATCAGCTCAGAGCCGAGGCCCACATCAGTATCAGTCTGGGGCTGAGGCCCATATCAGTATCAGTCAGGGTCGAGGCCCACATCAGTATCATCTTGGGCCGAGGCCCACATCAGCATCAGTTTAGGGCCGAGACCCACATCAATATCAGTTTAGGGCTGAGGCCCACATCAATATCAGTTTAGGGCCGAGGCCCACATCAATATCAGTTTAGGGCCGAGGCCCACATCAATATCAGCTTGGGGGCGAGGCCCACATCAGTATCAACATCAAGTTAGTGGGATACCATAAGTATTGTACTTATACAACTCACGAGAGAACAATTAGATTGTTGCTCGCCATGCGGTTTTCCTAAGAGGAATACCGATATGCAGTGGTAAGTGAGAGGATAGTAAAACTCGGTGAAAATAGGAGTAATTCTATTCCTGGAACCGAGTCCTAATGGAACATAAATAGTTAATCAATGATGAAACTATTCCAATAATCTTCGAATACACAAGAACCGCGTATGTCGGAGAGAATCAGAAAACAACCTGGGGTATGGGTTTCTGATCTCACCTCATAAAGATGTCAATCTTTTGAGGTATACCAACTGACTACGTATGAGGAAGTGATACAAGGTATCGACTCACTATTATGGCAAAGTGTCATAAAGTCCAAAGTGGATTCCATGTATACCAACTATGTTTGGACACTAGTTGATGTACCGCAAGGCATTGTGCCTAATGGTACTTTATAAGTCTTCAAGGAAGACATACATGGATGGCAACATACCAACGTATAAAGCTAGGCTTTTAGCGGAAAGGTATCGTTATCAACATTGTGTTGATTACGAATCAACATTTTACATGTTGCCATGGTAAATCCATTTCGACAATGCTTGCTGATGCTGCATGTTTCATTTATGAAATGTGGCAGCTGAATGCCAAAACCGCTTTCCTTAACGGAAACCTTTTGGAGGATGTTTACAACATCCTGTCGATTTTGTCATACTATAACAAGCAAACTAGGTTTGCAGGTTATTCGATCCATGTTTGGATTGAAGCAAGCATTAGGTTCTTGGTATTTTCGTTTTGATGTAACCATAATAGTTTATGATTTAATTCAAAACGAAAATAATTCTTGTGTATATAAGGAGGTTAGTGGGAGCGCACTGACAGTGAATGTCCTGAGTAATGATGATATATCATTTCTTGGAAATTATATTCCCATAAAATAATCGGTGAAATCTTGGCTTTCATGATAACGACTATAAGTCGTAACAAAGGTACTTTACAATAGTAGAATAGAACAGTGTTACCAAATAAACAACAAATGCGGGTTATTGTTGCAACTGAGGCAGCAATAGAAGCCATTTGGGTCGATAATAAATCTAATTAGAATAGATATAGTTATGTTAGTAGCTGAGCTAGGCGTCAGCACATGCTAAAGAATTAATGGTCTCATCGACGATCCAGATACTTACTTTGATAATCATCTGATTCGTTCGGATCATACAACGCGGCGATGTGATGATCGAATAAATCGTATTAGATGATATTCATACAAATCCGCTGACGAAAGCTTTTCTCAGCATTTTGAGCCAACCGTACATAGTTCGGGTGTTAAACACTCGAGTGACTGGCTATAGGCCAAGTGGGAGATTGTTGGACAATTATGACCCATAGCGTCACTATTTGTACAGATCACGATGTTGTTGTACAAATTAACTATGTGACAAAGGAGATTGCACTCTTATCATTTGTGATTAGATCACCTAGATGTATAAATGATGAGAGGTCCGTATGATTTGTTCCTGGATAGAGAATGATATGAGACAGTATCAGTCCACGTAGGATAAATCATTAAATATCCCTAGTTAGAGTATTATCGAGATTGGACATCGATAAATACGTAAAAGACTAGTATTACACTTGTGCACGTTGTGAGGGCACAACAGCATAATTCTCATATATTTGGGTATAGGATACTCATGCAAGTGTAATAGGAGGTTGTGTTTTACCGATGGTACGGGAAACAGCTTCGCTCTGGATAGACCCCCGCGGAATCTCATTGGTAGTATGACTATGTGTCTATGGGAGTCTGCAATCAGGATAGGTGTATTTGGTCTTAACCTGAGACTTGCACCGCTAATACTTGCGACAATCAATATACTTTGGTTGAGGTCGTCCAGGGCTTTAACAGGTTCTGTGTACGCCAATGCTGGGTATATTGAGAATTGTAGTGTGTTGGGTGTGATGTTAAGACGGAAGTATCACTCCAATCATATGGAGATGATGGTCACATAGGATATGGAACTTGTTCTCTTAAATGCTCGAGCTATCAGGATATTATGACAAGGTCATGTATATCCGATTATAGAGACTAGTTGCCAGACATCCGATATGTGCTTCGTACGGGGCAGACACAATTCCAGCCCCAGGCCTAGCACGTGAACATCCGATACTGGATAGACATACACAATACTACGGTATACTACGCTTGACATAGATCACACATTCCTTTAAGGATGTTTCTGGAGAATTGGGTAGGCATGGCGCTTTGCTAGAAGCCAACCTTGTCTTGTAAATCGGTACAAACGTAGTACGAGGTACTTACGTGTTCGGATAGTCCGACGACCATATTTATTGCCAACATATCCGGGGATCTCATGGGTCGCTTCCCGAAGATTCACCGATGATGTATGACTCGCACTATATTAATCTGGGATTAATTAGAAGAGAGAGAAAATTAATCTGGGATTAATTACGGAGATATTTTATCTGGGATAAAATATTAATTAAAGAGAGAGAACGATTAATTTGGAATTAATCGATAAAATAATATATTCGATATATTATACGAAATTGGATTTCGACGCGGAATAAAAATTAGATTTTAATTCGGGCGAACGAATTAATTTAGAATTAATTCGTTAGCGACGTGAATAGTGACTTCGCTAGGCGTAAACATTTAATTGCGTCGCAACGGAAAATTCATTAATTTGGAATTAGCGAACCCGAGCCCGGGATTATTTACGAGCGCATTCGCATTTTGAATTCGAGTGCGGCACGCAAGTCAAATCGTGCGTCAAATCGCAAGTCACATCAAGCGTCAAATCACATGTCACTTTGAGTGATGTGACAATATGATTGATTGATTTGAGTGATTGATGTGGTAGTTGAAAAGCATTAATTGCTTTTTGCTTTTTGACTTTTTGATTAATGGAAAATGATTTGTGTATTTATTATTTTGATTTTTGGAAAATCAAATTAATATATAAAACATTTCTTTTTTTTCTCCTCTCTCTCTCCCACACGGTTTCACGTGAAACCCTTCTTCCCTCTCTTTTCTCTCCCTCTCGGCTTTGAGCCACTTCTCTCTTCTCCATTTTTCTGGTTCGACCGAATGAGAAAGAGAAGCTTGTGAGAGTGTTTTGTGGCAAAACATAGGTGCTAGCACACAGTTCGGTCAATACAAATGTGATAGGGCAGTGAACCTTTGAGCTTGGAAACCGATTTTGAAGCTTGAAGCTTGGAGCTTCAATGGTGTCTTCAATGTCCGAATCATGGAGGAGCAAAACCAGTCACCACCGTGCAGTCCACGGGCTAGAAGATCCACTGCCGAGCTTCTTAGAGGAGTTGTCTTCTTCGCGTCGCAAGATCCGGTCAATGTGAGTATATTCTGCACCTCCTTTGATGTGTATTCACTTGTTTCATTGTTTGATTTCATGATCTTGGGACCTAATCTAGAAACTAACACTTTGAATGCCGAATGCTATTGCCACCACCACTGAAATTTTGCTTCAGTTTTAGACAAATTTCCAGCCCCGGAACAGTCCCCGAGCAGCCAGATAAAAACTGGACTGTTTTGGACTCGGTTCGTGCCCAAACGCACTGCAGAAACAGCCCATGAAATGCGTGGACTATGGCTATGTTTGGTTCTGATTTTTTACTTGAAAACTACCCCCAACAAAGCCCCAAAACATCACAAAATGTTCCACAAAAAACTGGATTAAAACGAAACCAAACCGAGTTCCGTTTCACCAAGTAAAGGGGCTGCAATGAGCAAAAATAATGCTCACTGCCGTGAACCACAAGAAAGAGATGAAGATGAAGATTAGTTCGACACCACAAAATCTTTCGAACTATATCTCGTTACCAACGGAAAATTGTATGGACAAGACTCACACAACAATCCCTAAACTATTTAGAGATTTAAACACACTTGATATTTAGTTTTTAATTTCTACTTTTTCTTTCTTTTAGTTTGTCTCAACTTTTGAGAGAGAATGAACAAGAAGAAGATGGAGGCTAGGGTTAGAATGAAAGGCTTTTTCAAAAATAAAAACAATTTTCCTTTTTATACTTAAGGTTTAATTTTACAAAATAAAACAAACCCTTCCCCTTTTATCCCATGAAACAATCGGCCAAGGATATATTTGCCTCTTTAATTTTTTGTAACATAAATCAAGAATTGGTTGTCATCATCATGACAAAAAAAAATTACGAAATTAAAGATATAATAGCCTTTTCAAATTTGTAACTTCCAAGCTATCAATGGGCTTTCCAAAAACCATTTTTGGAATCTCAAAATAATATCCTTATTTATTAAATCATATATCTAATATAATTTAATAATTTGTAATTAATAATTATCAAATAATTATTAATAAGACCATATGTTAAACTTAACATAAAGTTCTAAGTGTGACATAATAATATTATTAATCATATTAATAATATTTATACATATGTGAGTATATAATTGGACTATCCAATTATATTAAATCCACTATAGTATATCGAGCTAGCACGGGGACCAAATGGACCTACGGTTCCGAGCTCCAATAATCTCGAAATATTAATTAAGCTCCTAATTAAATATTCTGAATTATTAACTCTGGGTTATTCCACTAAAAACCTGAAGTTGCACTCTCGTTGTCGTAGATGATATATTAAGTTGAACCAAGTCAGTGTCCATCGATATAGTCACAATATATAGATTAACCTTTCATGAGTATCCCGTAATTAGAGTTGAGTCATAATATCTGTTATACCCCTCTAATTATTTTTACCTTAAGTACCATTGATTCTCTAATGAACGATTTATTCATAACCATTATGAATTTTAATCTTTCTATTCGTAATAGAAAGACTTGAGCTCTCTAACCGTTCAAGTACCGAATCAACCCTTAAGAAAGATACTCATCTACTTCTCGCAAGAAGGAGTGAACTCCATATATATTTAAAATATTCCAAACTACACAACATACCATGCCCCCAAAATACATAGCTATTGGTCGGGACTGCTACACCAACCTCACCTTTATGAATCAAAGGACATAGCCTGCCATGCAGGAGTTCGTATTACACTCAGGATTAAGATCAATCCATATATGACCATCTAGTAGATTGAAATGACTTTCTTTGTTTAACGAATATTATAAGAATGTCATTTCCATCTGGGTCCAGTCCTATATGATCATATCATACAAGGTGCATCCATTCTCATGTCTCTACATGGACGATCCCGGACCAAGGTCGCCATACAAATAGAGAATAGACCGCAACTATAGATAAACACAATAAAGTACCCATTTTGTTTGCTCTCTATGGACTATTTAAGATTACTAACTCCAAACTTAAATCCTCTAGTGTATGACACTCATACACTAAGTCTGAAGGTACATAAGTAATCTAGGGTATTCAAGATAATTTATAATATGTGAATATTAAACAAACACTTTGATAAATGAATAAAGCATCATTTTATTTCAAAACACATAAAGTCGTTTACATTACATGTAGCTCTAGGGCATACATCCCAACAATCTCTCGCTTGCACTAGAGCAAATGGGACATGTCATGTAATTCTATACCATCTAGGTGACCTTCAAACACATTAGCCGACAAGGTCTTTATAAACGGATCAGCTAGGTTCTCTGCGGATGCAATATTTATGACGGTAATGTCTCATCTCTGCATTATCTCCCTGATGAGATGATATTTCCTCTCTATATGATTTCTCCTCTTGTGGCTTCTTGGTTCTTTGGAGTTTGCCATTGCACCACTTTTATCGCAATAAAGTGTGAGTTGTCTATCCATATCTGGAACAACTTCCTGATCTCCCAAGAATTTACGGAGCCAGACTGCTTCCTTAGCTGCGTCACAAGCTGCTACATATTCAGCCTCCATTGTGGAGTCAGCAATGCAAGATTGCTTTATACTCCGCTATACTATAGCCCCACCACCTAGGGTAAACACTGATCCAGATGTTGATTTCCTACAATCGACATCTGTCTAAAAATCAGAGTCTGTATATCCCCTTAGGATCATATCCTCACCGGAATACACAAACATATAATCTCTCGTTCTCTTAAGATACTTGAGAATGTGTTTCACAGCCACCCCGTGATCCAATCTTGGGTTCGACTGAAACCTACTGACTACTCCCACAGTAAAACAGATGTCTGATCTCGTGTATAATATAGCATACATGATACTACCAACTGCTAAGGCATATGGGATATGTCTCATTTCCTCAACATCTTGAGGTGTCTTAGGAGACTGTTCCTTTGACAAATGAATTCCATACCGATAAGGCAGGTTGTCTTTCTTGGAATTTTGCATTCCAAATTGCACAAGGATCTAGTCGATATAGGATGTCTGATGATGAGTGGTAAATCTATCACTATTTCCCACTCATTTGACCTAATATTTTGTATATTTTCTTGAGTTTTGTGAATATTTTGATGTGTTTTGTGTTATTTTGTAGATAAATAA
>SKCR01032385.1:0-21732 GCA_019454045.1 Zanthoxylum bungeanum
TTTCAATTCAGTGTCCCGGCGAACCAGGATTTGGATCAGAGAGCGTTTAAAATGGTTAGGGCACATCCTCTATACGTCGGGTCGCTGTGGAGCCTGTGTATTGTGCGAGGGCTCCTCCTTACCACAACTGGAGCAGTCACACGCTACAGGGGCACAACGCATCCTCCGTGCTGCCACTCTCTCTTGGATCCAAATGATGAATGGATCAAAGAGGGTGTCCGAGGATACTAATGGCACCATTCCTCCTTAGGTCTCCGGCATCACTGGAGCTAGCAATCGTCACGGGGGCATCATCTCTCCCGTGCTATGCTTTTCTCACGGATCCATTACATCGGGTAAGTGAGGATCAGAGAGTGTTTTGAATCATTAAGGGCATATTCCTCCTTATGTTCGGTAACACTAGAGCAAGCAATCACCACGGGGGTATCATCCCCTCCCCGTGCTATGCTTCTCACGGATCCTATGCATCGAGTATGTCCCCTGAATATTCTGAGGACCCCGAGTTAAAGAGACATTTGGTTCGGGGGGGAATGTTCCGTCCCCAGGCCAATAAGCACGACTACCGGTGGGACGTAACCCGAACCCTGAGTCGAATAGTATAGCAGCCTCGGCGGAACGAGATCCAGCCCCGAGCCGATGAAGAGCTCGGTGGTGGAACGAACTCCAGCCCCGAGCCGATTGTTGAAGGGGCCTCGGCGGAACGAACTCCAGCCCCGAGCCGATTGTTGAAGTGGCCCCGGCGAAACGAACTCCAGCCCCGAGCCGAATAATGAAGGGCCTGGTGCCAACTGTCTTTTGTAGTGGGCGTCGAGTAGGTCCCCATGCGAAGATGTCCGGATACTCTCAGACATTCTAGTAGGCTCTGTCTCAGGGTCTTATCAAAGCCGCCCCCTTATCTTATGTTTTTCTCGGTCCGAAGAGTTCTATCCCTTCTAATTCCTCAGCCGCCGCTAGCCGGGCTATTCTGTTTGGCCGAGGACTAGGATCTCCATTGGCTTTTCCTCCGTCTTCATTCTTTGCCATTTTTTGGTACCCTCCTCAATGCAGAGGGTTTCTCGTGGAGAGAGTTGCAAAGCAGCTGCAGGCTGCCTTCTGACTTCCGCATGCGATCCCGATCCCTTCCGGATGGGGAATTCAGTTTCAAGTGATAGCAAGACATTGCGGCCTTTGTCTTCATCATGAAAGGCCGACCAACGATGACTTGGTAGCTGTTCATGCAGTCCACTACGGTGAAATTTATCATGATTGTCCGAGTTCGGGGATGAGTCCCGATTGTTACTGCTAACTGTATCCTCCCTAACGGGACGACCGTTGAGCCCCGAAGCCATATAAGGGGGTGTTGCTATCGTTGGTTAGAGCCGCATACTCTACTTCAAGGCTGTCCATGGCCTCTTTGGACATTATGTCTACCGCACTCCCGGGGTCCACCAGGATTTGTTCACCTTGGAGCCGCCGATTACTGCCTTGATAATAAACGCATCGTCGTGGGGGAGCTTACCCCTTGGGCGTCCTCGTCGGTGAACATTTTTGGTACCGACGCCCACTTGTAATCCCGGGGCCTGTTTTGTTTCTAGCACGTCTGTCCCCCGAGCTCTGCTATAGTTTTTCCTCGGCCGATTAGAATCTCCGGCCAGGGTTTTCCCTCCTGCGATGATATTTATCTGTCGGTCATGCGCCCTCTGCCTAGCCGTCATGACTTCATGGTCAATAAATTTGTTTAAATATCAATTCCTTGCCAGGTCTTCCATCTGTTCCCGCAAATCTTTGCACCTATCTGTCGCGTGTCCTTTCAGATTATGATGTACGCAATAGGCTTTTTGATTTCTCTTATCAGGGGGGGAATCTCCTGAGGTCAGGTTCTATTAAGAGGCATTTTCCTTGGATCTCCATGACGATTTTCCCCAGCGGCTTTTTCAGGGGAATGTACGCATCTTCCCTGAAGACATGGTTTACTTGGGTCGAGGCTCCTCTTTCCTGGTTGTTCCGAGGTATCGGCTTGAATTACTTGTGCTTCGGGGGTGGTTTTGGGCTCCCTATCTGCTCGTCGGGGGGCCTCTGCCCTCATTGTCCTCTCTCTGATAGTCGTCCCCCTCCGGGAGTTTTTCTCCTCATTTTCTAACGAAACGAACTTCCGGGCCACCTTCAGGGCGGTTGCATAGTCTGGGGTGCCTTGGACTTAGGTGGGTGGGTCCACAGTCTTCCGACTTTTAAAGCTCCCTTCAGGATTTCCAAGGCCTCGGGAGACTCATACCCCCCGACTTCGAGTACCATGTTATGATACCTCTCAATAAAGGTTTTTAGGGGCTCGTCGTCTCCCTGCTTCATGAGTCTCAACTCTCCGATTGTCTTTTTAGGGGCGCAGGCCCCTTTGAAGTGCCGTACGAACGACTTTCTGAGTTGTGCAAAGCTACCGATACTCCCTGGGGCTAGACTTCTATACCATGGATGGCGGATCCACCCAAGGTTAGGGGGAATATCTTGCACACGGCGTCCTCTGTCACTCATTGGACCTCCATCAATAGTACAAAGCTCTCAATATGGGTTTTTGGATCGGTATGGGCCTTTGTAGGGCGTCATGGTCGGCATGTTGAACCTTTTCGGGAATTTTGCTGATTTTATTTCTTCTGTGAGGGGGGATTCCTCTTTGTTATCCCGGGCGTCTCCTGTACCTGTTTTGAGGCTTGCCCCCCACTTGGCCATCTATTTCTTTAACCAAGATTTTACCTCGCTATCTGGGCCGCCATGGCGCCTTCTGCGCTCTTCTTCATGTCTGTTGTCACAGGTGCGGTGTTCCTCACGCCTTGGGATCTCCCGAACGGTCTCGTCGTACTCTGTGCCTCCTCTTCTTGTGTAGCGGAGACTATCATAAGAGGAATCTGTCGAACGTCTCTCTTCTTCTTCTTCCCATGTGTCCTCTGCTTGTGAATCTTCTTCCACAACTATGGATTTTATGCCGTAAGGCCCCCTCCTCATAGGTCCATCGTCCTCACTTGTATCCACAACCCTCTTTCCATCTGCTATCTCTCCTCTTCTTTGATTAGCTCTAGTTTCAGGCTTCTCGTGGTTCCCCCCTTCCATTCTCTCCAGTCGGTCCATCATGGTTTTTAGGAGGGCCTGACTATCCTCCATGTCCTTCCTTATGCTTTCTTATATCTTCTTCATCCAATCTGTGGCCGGATTCCCCGACGATTGGTGATTTCCGCCTTCTGCCATCGTCTTACTACGCGAACCACTTTTTGTTGAGTTCCCCACAGACGGCGCCAACTGTTGACGGCGGATTTTGGTCTCAGCACAATATGGGAATATTACTCCCGAGACAATCCCCATCAATAGTGAATTTGTTTGGTTATGGGGGACCAAAAGCAACTTAGCAAAAGACAGATAAATATGCCAATCGACAAAGAGATTTAACGTAGTTCGGCGGATTTTGGTCCGACCTACGTCCACGGGCACAAAAAGAACTATACTTTTATGCTGAAACTTGTATCTCTTGTATCTCTCGTGCTTTACAAGTTTAATCACAATGAGATTGATCCTGATATTGGTTCTCTTCTTTTTTTTCATCCCCTTAAGCATACTCTACCCTCCTATTTATAATAGTGCGCAGAAATCAGATTCTTTCTTTTACAAGGGTTTCCTAGTTGAAACAATTTCATTTCCCATAAGGATTCCTAGTCAAAAAACTACTTCACTTCCTTTATCATACTAGGACATTGACTTACTAGTTTACCCCATGAAAGTAGATAACTTATTATCTTATCTTGTATGGATAAAAATGCCTTATCTTCCCGAACATGTCTTGCCCTATCGATTTTCACGAGGTCGGTCTTCATGTGGTCAGTCATAATAGTCTTTTGTACTGAGAATGCTGCTGTCGACCTGATAATTGCCCGGTCATCTTGAACTCAAGTGGTCGGTCACTAACCGTAAAGTTCTCGGCCCCTTACTGTTGACTCTTTAGTGGTCGGGTCGGCATTAATAATCTTAACTGAGAAGTGAATAACCTTTTTTACCCCTGCCGTGCTGCTTAAATAACATAGTGTCTGAAAACACCATCAACAATCTTTATCTACCAAAATTTTTACTTTTGATTCCAACGAATCAAAATCCTTCTCTTTCGGACAAAACCACCTATAGTCAGCAAAGTAACTATAGTAAATAAGTTTGAAAATGTTGACTATTAAATATTTAATGAAGATGGTGTAAATATTTAAATCTTGGTTTTTTTCCCAAACAGGGAATTTTATGAAAATTAGAAACAACTATTTACTGCTATTTAGGGGTCCAAACCCGACTCATAAGAAGAGTAAAAAAAAACCCTAAATCGTTTGGACCAAAGCCTTTATAAAAGCATCGTCGTTAAAAGAAAAACCCTAGCTTCCATTTCATCTCGGCTCAGCTCTCTCCGCCCCTCGTACTGCTCTCTCTTCTCACACACGCACTAACCAGAATTCCAAAAATGGTTCTTTTCCCTCGCCTGTAACTCTTTCATCGACGTTTGAAACTACGTAGTTTTGTATCTGATAATATATTAATTTAATTTAATTTTTGTTTTTTGGGCAGGCCGTTCAAGAGGTACGTGGAGAGATCGGAAGGGTCGCCCTCGTCAACTATGGCAAAGACTACGGCAGGCTTGTCGTCATCGTCGATGTCATCGATCAGAACAGAGTATGCTTCTATGCTCTCTTTTGTCTGGCTCACTGTCTGTTATTTGTTGTTAAAGATTTAGGTTATGTTTTTTTTTATGCCTTTTAGGGTTTTGTTTATTCAATGTATTGTTAACAAGAGTTCTTAGATAGTTGTCAAGCAGAGCCGGTATCAATTAGTACTGTTACTGTAGAATGACTGTAATTTGTTTTGCTTGTTTAAGTCAGATTTCAGTTTTTGTGTTATAGTATGATTCCATGGGTACCATATCGCTTTAGTTCGAGTAAGTTGACATGATTAGAAACCATAGAAAGAGACAGAAATTTTACTGAGCTTAATGAAATCGTGATTTCAGAAGAGCATAATGGATAAAAGATCATGTAGCTGAACCTAACTGGTGTGCAAATGACTTTGTTTTGTTTGGTTTGGTTTGGTTTTGTTTTGTTTTATGATTCCATGGGTTACAATTTCTGATTGATAATGGAAGTGGTCATTGGGTAATTTATTTGATGCAGTTGCTTTTGTTTTGATAGGCTCTAGTTGATGCACCTGATATGGTGAGAGGCCAAATGAACTTCAAGAGGCTTTCCCTAACTGATATCAAAATTGACATTCCCCGTGTTCCAAAGAAGAAGACACTGATTGATGCTATGGATAAGGCTGGTAGGGACAATGGTTTTGCGGAAAATAATGTAATTTTCTGTTTTTTTAATTCTTTGTCCGATTTAATTTAATATCTGTAATGGCAGATGTCAAGAATAAGTGGGGGAGAACAGCTCTTGGGGAAGAAAGTTGATTGTTCAGAGAAAAGAGCATCGCTTAATGACTTTGACAGGTTCAAGGTTATGTTGGCCAAGATCAAGGTTGGTGATCTTTCATGGGTTTAATGGATGTTATTGTTGCATTCAAGTTTTTAAAAAATGCATTCATTTGTCGTTTTACATATCATTCTAAAAGAGTCTTTGCTTGCATTAGTAGTGACCTAGTTTGATCTTTGTATGGATCTAATTGACCTTTTCATTATGCATTTGCAGAAGGGAGGATTGGTCAGGCAGGAGCTTGCAAAGTTGAAGAAAGAGAATGCAGCCTAAGTGTGTTATCTGATATGTAGCTTCCAATTTTGCTTCAATGTTGGCCGATTTTGCTTCAAGAATGTGTTACATTTATTTTTCTATTAGTGCTGAGATTGAGACCTATTTAAGGATACTCGTTTTACTTTATGATACAGTACCAAGTTTTACCTGCAGATCTTTCATGTCTGTGGGTTTGTGCTACTTTTCAAGTAATTTTTTCATGAATTGGTGAGCATCTAGTGTTCAATTTGCTTTAAAATTACGAATGTGATGCATTGATTTGACTAATTTCTCTGATATTCTGATTCATAGCAAATTATAATCATCAGGAATGTTTTGCTTTGTTGTTTGCATATGAAGCAATTGAACCAAGCAAGCTTGGTAAGTTGAGGTTATCTACTTCCTTAGTTCTAGATGAGAGTCAAGATTATAATAGGACACGAGGATGAGGAATTGGGTCATCAATTATTGCCCTGATTTTGGGGATCTGGACTGGCATTTTTTGTTGTACTTTCCTCCCTGTCATTCGAGCTTGAAGCTTGATCGATTCTGATTTATGCCACTGTTATCATCCTGTATACTTTAGACTGTTAACTTTGTTGTGTTTAAGCTTAAACCTAATTTGAAGGATCTTCCCATTGAAGAATCAAGTCAAGGTTTGGCAGAATCGCCATCTACTTGCTATTTGGCCCGGGAAAAAAAAAGAAGCTTTTTTCCAGCTTTTCGTAGAGAAGCTCACTTGACTTCTACTTCTCATTACCACTATGAAAAAGCATTTTCAAGTATTTTTCAGGTCAAAATATGCTTTCATAGAGCTTATACTTTGAAGGCTATGGTGTTAACTTTCATTGATTAAGTAAACTACAGCACCTTCACGTTTGAGTTCAGCACCTTCAGGTGACACGACATGGTGTCCACTACTTTCATTCATTGACTTAAAAACTCTGGCTGGTATGCCATATGAATCATTGTGTCTAACAGACTCATTTCAAATAAATTTTTCAACTCATAAATATTTATGAAAATTTCACACTGAGCTCTCCAAATTAGGGGTAATATATTCATTGGATACTTCAATTCAAATGTATTAATGAAATTGGTGATTTCCATGTGTTATTGATTATTATTGGAATAACAATTCTTTAAGTCAATATTTTACTTTAATTCATTTATATGTTGCACAAAAGAAGAGAGATGATTAATGAGAGGCTAATGATTTTACATAACCTGAAACCAAATGAAACAAAAATTGATATGAATACAATGCTTGAAGAAGCAGTCCAGTATGTTAAGTTGCTCCAAAAATCAAACACATGTCAACAACAATTAACATGATTAAATGTCAATACTTACAAAAAAAATCGTGCAATCCTAGCTCTCCTTAATTGGTGGAGATTAAGTATGGATGGTTTAATTTTTGTTTTATTTTTTTTGTTTGGAATAATTATTGTGCATCCATGGTGGATATATACATGAAAAGGTTTTGGGAAAAAAATAAAATGATAAATTTTATTCCAATTTTCATGTCATTATTATTATTATTATTATTGTTGGTGATCGGCGTGATCACACACGTATAACGCAAGCGCACATATCGTTCAAGTAGTATAAAAATATCGATCACACGAGGACTTAATTATACTCTTGTTATTAATTATTGATACTATTTATTTACAGGTATCTAATTAAAGGCATAAGGGAATGATTGCTTGATTGGTGGTTGAATGTGGATTTGTTAAATAACTAAATAAAGAAAAATACAAAAGAAAATAATGAGGAAAATAAACAAAAGACACAAACATTTAGGGTTATGATTCCACACAATATTTTTCTAATGATGAATTGATTCTCTTATACATGTGTAATAAATCAGTTTGCTAACCTGGAACACGAAGATATGCATAAGTCTCTGTCGATGGTCAGATGCAATCACCCAAATAACTCAATTAATCATATGTCTATGTTAACCAGATTACCTGAATTGATTAAGATCAAGTTCCAATTATGGTTACCCACGCCTGACAGGTATATGTCTATCCTGTAAGGAAATTTATTAAGGGTTATCTATCCTTAAGGGAGATCGTGAGCTATTGAATCTAAGGTTCAAACCTAAAATCTATTTTTCAAGTTCATTTTAAGTTTACCACATCAATCTTATTGGTGATCAGGCAACAAGAAGCATTAGGCTTAAGATTCAATAAACAAACTAAAGCATTACCCATTATATAATTAAATCAATTATTAAGCATGTTAATATTGTGTTTCATCACTTCCCTAGAATAAAAATAAAATGCTGGGGTTAAGGGATCCACTTTTAGAAATCTTAAATTATTATAATATGGAAATTGTCAGTGTTACCCATTTAAGTTGAACCAACCATAAGGCAATGTTATTATTTATCCATAAACCAGCTTTTAGGCGATAATCATCTGTCACCTAAAGACCGACCTATAAGCGGTGTCACATTATGTTACATAAATAAAACCAGCCATTAAGGTGGAATCAACTTTTAATCCATTAAATTACAATTTTCATATTATAATATAAGTGAGATTAATCTACTTTTATTATTTCTAATTTAGAAATCTCCCTTATTATAATATATAAATCTGCGTGATAATTACCAACCGACCATATAGGCGGTATCCTGATTAAGTCAAGTTATAATTAATTCCAATCGACCATAAAGGCGGTATCTAATTTAGTCAGGTTAAAATCAATTTAATTAGGTCCAACCAACCATAAAGACGATATCCAATTAAGTCAGGTTTTAAGATAATTTATATATTATAATTGAGGGAGATTAATCTAAATTAAAATAAAAAGCTTCACCCTTCCCCAACAGTAATTTAACTACTGAAAATAAAAGAAATAAAAAGTAAATAAACTAATACTATTACTGAAAATAAAAGTGCATAATTAAAAGTACTGAAAATAAATAAATAAAAATGCTTAATTTAAATGACAAAAACTTAAACAAACATGATACAATCCTTAGTCCCATATTAGGAACTCTAGGAAGGTATAAATTTGCAAATGAAATCGAGTTGAATTTATAGGCTTCACTTGGTCTCACGCGTCGCGAAACGTGAACCCTTGCGCGTCGCGACGCACCATTGATTTTGGACGCGTGGCACGCGGTTTCCGGAGATGATGACACGTAGCTGTCGACAGAATTATTGGGTCGGCATCGCGACACGTAAGGGTTTACGTGTAACGACGCTGATGTCATCATGACGCAAGCAATGACGTGTTTCAATGATGAGTGTCGGCAGCATGTGATGGTGACACATGTCCGGCGCACGTTAGCAGATTTGTTGTGATGTTGACACGTGGCAGGCGCATGTTAGAAAATGTGCATGATAGTAAACTTCTCTGATTGTGACACGTGTTCGACGCATTTTAGCAGTACCCGGCGCATGTTAGCGGTCGCGACGCCCAAATGACTATTTTGCCCTTTTTTTTTCGTTTTTCACTATTTTGGCCCTGATTTGGTTCCAGTGAGTCCTGAAAGCTTATTTATCTGCAAAATAACACAAAACACATAAAAACATTCACAAAACCCAAGAGACTATATAAAATATTAGGTCAAATGAGTGGGAAATAGTGATATATTTACCACTCATCATACCCTCAAACCTAACATTTTGCTAGTCCTCAAGCAAAACAACAAAATAAAATAACATAAACATCTTTAAAATAAAATTAAACTAAGCCACTTTTGTAGGGATCACGGTTGCATTTAGCGTATGCAAAAAGCCTTTAAACCCCTAGGTGTCCCTAGTGGACGAGTTGTAGTCTCGTGAGGGCTTACAGCGATGATACCCACAAACGTCAAACTAATGCACACAAAAGCAAAACTAATGCACACAAAAGAAAAAAAGACAAGAGAAAATAAAATAAAATAAATAAAATAATAGATATATAAACAACGTCCTCAGAGAATATCTAGCATCAAAGTTATAGGAACCTTCAAAATGCATACTTCAACTAAAATCCTTTCATTTGAACAAAATATATAAATCAGACTCTAAGTGTGTGTGTGAATAATTCTGCAAACAACTTCGACTCTAAGTTATCAACTAGGTGATTTTGTCTCAACTCTCAGTAGCTAATGGGTCAAACCAACCTGAATATCTAAAATTATTCTGTCTACTACAATCTGCGCAAGTGAGGTATGTGATTTTTTTATATATACAACATCTTCAATCCATGTAGCGAGCTTTGGGTAAGTGATTCCCAAACCAGTTTGCTTTAGGGCACTAGGTGTTAAGACACCCCTACAGACTTAATTACTCGGATCTCGGATGTTTTATTAATTAAACTAACTCAAGCTTTCCCGTTTGACGCGAACAATCTCTGCTTACTGAGGCAAGACGCCCGGTTACTAAGTACTAGCTTGGTTAGTTTAAATTATTATTATTTTTTTCATCATACCTCATATTATAAATAACTGTAGACAGAACAGATATTCAGGTCCGAGCCCGGCCAACAAAAAAAAATCTCGGGCCCGGGAAAGGCCTGACCTGGGTGTCTTCCGGGCCAAGCCCGGGCTTTTTTTTTTTGCCCGAATTTTAAAAAAAATTAAAAAATTAAAAAATTAAAAATATAAAATACATTTACACTATATATAAAGACAATTTACAAATAAATCACTGGGTTTACAAACATAATCTGATGCCTTCCTGATCATACACAAAAGCATGATAAGATGGGGCTTCAGGCGCTGGTGGAGAGGTGGATGGATACCTCCATACTTTTCATTTAACAGTGGGCGGGATGACCATTACGCCGGGGGATTTTGCCTATCTAACATGCATTCTCTGCGAGGGCCGGCGCATTGAGTTCGTCTGTAGCCTCCTTTCACCAACCGTCTAGACTAATCACATCACCAAGCTTTGCCATTTCTAATTCTTTTATACTATCGGCTGATCTTGACATTTCCGAATTTCACAAGCCACAACGTATGAGTTTGTCATCTTGCCATGGCCATTCCCGATCTCACTGTATGAAGTTATGTTCTCGAGCTTGTCTTGGTGGAACCATTCCATTGTGGGGTCATTGGAGGCCCACAACATCAGAACGCACTGAGCTCGATTGAACGAGTTAACCTGGGACATGGTGAGTTTCCTGACGTTGCTTTCATCTGATCGTTTTCTCTATCCTTTGCATATCGACATAGCCTGTGGGGGATCATTGTCACTACATATCCTGACTATGTGCGGTACTCCTTCCAAAAGAGCGGACTATGTCTACTGCTGCTGGTTGCCGATTAGCGCCTATGACACATAGGCGAAAGGGTTTTCTCCTGGAACCTATGTCCCCAGGCCCATAGGGTCCCATTTTCTCCAATGGCTACTATGTGTTTCGGCCTCAGGATCGAATGAGAGGAGTTGATGGTCGCCCTGAATAGCCTCTCTTCCAAGAACTTCCTCTTAGATAGTGACTACCGTGAGTGGGCCCAAACTGTATTGCTTTGGCCTCTATCGCTTGTAGAGCTTTCTCTGACTGCCCATGTATAATTTAATTCATCTACTGGCTTATTCTGTGAACTTCATGTGCTCTTACTGACATAATCCCTTATGTAAGTCACAGATGAGGTGGTGGGGCTTAACGCGCGTGTACATTCTAATTGAAGAGGAAAAGGAGATGGAGGCCTTAGTGGATCCAACTTTGTCAGCCCCCAGGCAAGTCTGGTCCCAGATTCACTCTTCTCGGTAAGGTTTGGCCCTGTTTATGCTTTTACCTCATCGTCAGCTCCTCCAACTGGCATCATTCCCAACTCAATGGATTATTGGTCGGACCTGACCTACATAGTACATGGAGATGACGGCGCGACTGAGATTCATGCTCTGCTTCCAGGTGGGATACAAGCTCTAATGATTACCCCTACGGATGCTACCCACGTAAGTATCTCTGCCAGCTTATTTTCCCATTTTCTCTACTTAATATCTCACACTGCTCAAGCCATGCTTGCAGGTTTCCATTGACTTTGTAACCCAATATTATCATTTGGCGCAGTGGGAAAGGCAAACTAGCCTTGCAGAGTCTTTCATATAAGGTATTTGTAAAATAGAGTTAACGTGTATGCATGTATGAATTTTTTTTCTAATTTCCTATCGGAGATTATCAACGCTGCATAGAGGAGATGGATGTGCTGGTTCGAGTTCATGAAGCCCTTGAGAGTCAATTTGAGCGGGTGCGCCGGTGTCTTTCCTATTTTAAGGCAGATGCCATACATGATGGGAGGTCCGTGTGAAGAAACTGTATTCTCATGGTGCATCGAGGGATCTAGAGCCTTATGAGTTTAATACAGCTTCTGATGATTATGGTAGCTCTTATTTTTCCTTCGTTGTAGGTTCACCAGGATTTTATATAAAAACATAAACTTTGAGACTTTTGATCCCATATAATGAAATTATTTTCCATTTATCCATTGTTTGCGTTTATTAGCTCATTACAACATGACATATATAAGTAAAACATCCATATACTATCTGAAACACAAACCATCTTGCTGGATATAATTTAAGTCTGGCCAAACATGAAACTGACTCCTATATGTCAGGCCAGATATATCTTCTATGTCCGGCCATTCTGGGGGATCAAATCCGACCATTCTCCCGGATGCAGTATGTATATCCGGCAGAGGTGCCTCGATACATCATAGTAGCGGGTTTCTAAATGAAAATAGGAATTCCTCTCCACACGAGGTATCCTTAGATTTACTTTATATAAGGCCTCGTGCACTCCGTGTCTCCCTCACAAAAGCTTCTTTTTATCTCTTCTTCATCCTTGAACTTATTTCGAGCCATGTCATTTCTGCCATAAACCTCATGGTTCTTCGCAGAAGCTCCAGCTAATCATATATATCCAACCGACTATTACATATATCCAGTTTGTCATTGGGTATATCTGACCAACCTTTGATCACTTCTCAGGTCATCTCATGGCTCGTACTTTGTAAGATCATGTCGTGTCTCTGATCCATGGGGTGTCTGGTTGGTAGACCCCAGATTTAGCTCGGTTGTCTGCACTTCGTTACCCTCATCGTGTCAAATTAGACTATGTATTTCTTAGGGCTGCTACAACATTTTGGGACACTAAGAACCATAACTTTCAATTCCATGGCCATGTACTGTGCCCCCAACCCGAGGAGTTTACCGTCATCCGAGGTATACGATTTTCTCTTTATACTCTCTTGGCAATGTATTTTTCAAAAATTATGTATCTGCTGGAGGCTTCTGCACCTTATCCTCTTAACCCTGACAAGATGGAGAAGGTGGTGCCTACCCTAATTACTTCACATCATTTAAGGTATTTGCTGCGGTCATGATCTATCGGCTGTTATCTTGGCGGAGACATTCCATGGCTTGGATGGAACACAAAAAAGGTCTCTCCAGTCGATTCTTGGGAAGTCTATAAATTTTGCAAGTATGCCTTAAATATTTCCTAGACTATCTTTTCAGATTTTCAGCCTAGCGGGTTGCTCTAACTTTTACTTGGGTTGCCTCTTCAAGTTTTCAACCCAATAAGCTAACTTCTTCTTTTTTTAGGTGTGGTTTCAAGAGAAGTTGAAGCTCATTGCCCATCCATCTACCTCTATCTTTACCT
The DNA here is from genome assembly GCA_019454045.1 of Zanthoxylum bungeanum. Taxonomy (NCBI): domain Eukaryota; kingdom Viridiplantae; phylum Streptophyta; class Magnoliopsida; order Sapindales; family Rutaceae; genus Zanthoxylum; species Zanthoxylum bungeanum. The sequence goes on from SKCR01032385.1 coordinate 13,335, forward strand.
CTTATAGTCCTCGACATCACCTCACCCGTGCCTTCGTGAAGAAGAACCTTTTTTATGACGCGTGGCAGAAGTGGTTGCAGTGGCTCTTGGACAATGAGATTTTATGGATGTGCTCTTGGTGGTGTCTTTGTCATGTAACTTTAGACTTCTTTGGTCACTATTTACCTATCTCAAGCCTCCATACTAGCTCATTTTATCTGCCAACCAAGTTTTATTGACAGTACGTGTGTCCCCCACCTCCTACCCCTCAAAGGCATATTTTCAAGGCGGTCATATGTCTCATTCCTTCTTAAGCCATTTCTGTAGCAAGTGGAAAAATTATATGTTTGGACTATTATTTCCCCTAAGTCTTCCAATATGTCAAATGAATTCTCGGCTAACCCCTCTGATCTAGGCCTTGAACTGAAGAGACAAAGAAGATGATTTATGCATGCTTGTTCAAGATTTTTATCTTTCAACATTTTGCATCTCATGAACATTTTGAGCTTTGTTTCAATAAAACATCTTTATTTTCTCTTAGTACATGTGTGAATACATTAATTTTTTATTGTAAAGGTACCTTTGTCGTTAACTGCCCCATTCGGGTTTCCCAATTAACTATTCTTTCACTCACTTGTCTCTATTTTTTGCCTAAACCGTTTCCAGTTTAGTAGGACATGCTCTAACTTTTGCTTAGGCCATCATTCGTGGATTTTCCCTAACGAGCTTTTTTTATGCAAAGTATTTCTTTAGCTTGTCGACGTTGATGGGTTTCGTGAACTCATTTCCTTCCAAATCGGAAAACCGCACTGCTCCATTCTTAAGACTTTCTTCACCTAGTATGGGCCTTTCCAATTGGGCCTAAACTTCACTCTTGGGTCCAAAGCTAGCAGCCTTGATTATTTCAGCACCAAATCTTCTTCCTTAATCTTATCGGTCAGACACTCTTATTGAAAGCTCTAGTTATCCTTTCCGATATATCTGAGTATGGTTTAATGCTTTTATCCTATTCTCATCTAGTAAAGCTAATTGTTCAAATATCCCAGCAACCCATTCTTGTTCAGATAAGTATGTTTCCTTCATTTCCTGAATTGGTTGTACCCTGATATCAACTGGAAGTACAACCTTCATCCCGTAAACCAGAGAATAAGGAATGGCTTTGACTGCTGTTCTAACCGAGGTCATATAACCACATAGTGAAAATAATAACTTCTCTGCCCAATCTTTATGATTTTCTAACATCTTGACCAAAATCTTCTTCAAGATTGTTTTAGCGGCCTCTGCTCCCCCGTTGGTCTCCGATCTATAGGGTGAAGACTTGTGGTGCCCAATTTCATGCTTGTGCAGCATAGCCTTAGTCTCTCATTGGAATTGTACCTCATTATCTGTCACCACATGGTGTGGCATTCCGTACCGACATATGATATTTCAAGCTATGAATCTAGCCATTTGCTTGGCTGTAATATTTCAGAAAGATTCAGTTTCCACCCACTTAGAGAAGTTTTTCCGCGACCACTGTTATAAAATGATGTCCAATAGAAGCTTGCGGCTTGATTTCAGCAATCAGATTGATGCCCCAAGCTGAGAATAGCTAGGGTTCTGATAACCCTTACAACTCTGTTAGCGGTAAATGGTTCAAGTTCCCATGAGCCTGATAATGCTTCACCAATTTTGCATAATCTGCCTCCATAGTCAACCAATAAAACCCTTATCGTACAATCTTTCTTGATAAGTTCAGCCCATTCACGTGTGGTCCACACACCCTCGCATGGATTTCTTCCATCATTTTTCGAGCTTCTTATTCTTTTAGGCATTTCAATTGCACTCCATTGGCTTGTCTCTTACACAGATACCCTCTTAGGCTTATGAACTGATAAGCCAATTTCTGGATTGCTATCATGTCTTTCTTACAGGCTCCTTCGGGGAATTCCATGTAGTCCAAGAAGTTCTGAATGTCATAGTACCTGGGCTTTCCATCATTAACCTCAATACCCATAATCTTCTCCACTTCATAACCGGGTCTACTGGTAGTAGTCAATACCAAAGGCTTCATGATCAATTTTTCAAGATTCTCCCAAGTTGAAGCTAGTGTAGCCAAGGCATATGCCATCTAGTTGTCTTCCTGGGACAAGTGTCAGAATGTACAACAAAGGATATTCTGCAACAAAGGACTAAAGTGAAACATATATGGCTTTAGTTTATCCTCATTCAACTAATAGTCCCCTGTTATTTGTTGGATCACCAACATTGAATCACCACATATCTTGGCGTCTTTCACCTATAAGGTTATCAATGATTCCAACTCGAAAATGAAAACTTCATATTTAGCTACGTTATTGGTGACTGGGAAAATGATCCTATTGGCCATAGGTAAGGTTTCTGTTTCTGGGGTTATCAAGACAATCCCGATTCCCGCGCCTTTATAGTTTACTACTCTATCAAAGTACATCTTCCAACCCTGAACTGTTATCGCCTTGAATTCTTCATCTAGGAATTCAAACTTATATTTATCTCATTCAGTTGGTTGTTAGGCTAAAAATTCTACCACAGCTCGTCCATTAGTCATATTCTTGGTGATTTATTCAATGTCTAATTCGGTCAACAAGACTAACCACCTCCCCAACTTTCCGACTAAGGAGGGTGCTGAATCTAAGTATCTTAGTGGATTCTCCTTCGTGACTACTTGTATCTTATAAGAATGAAAGTAATGTCACAACTTTCTAGAGGCCCACACTACTGCTAAACAGATCTCCACTTCCTGATATCGGGTGTCGTATGGCAGTATCTTATTGCTAAGATAATAGACTGCATGCTCCACCCCAATATCATCTTCTTACACCAGCATCGCCCCTAAGGCTTTAGATTCTACAACCAAGTACAAAAGTAGGGGTTTACCTGGTCTTGGCAGTTTCAGGACTAGTGGGTTAATCAGGTACTGTTTGATTTTCTCAAAGCCTATTGACACTGCTCATTCCATTTGCATACTGAATTCAATTTGGCAATGAACCAACTGATGTATTGTATCTTCCCTAAGAATGCTCTTATTTCCATTTTATCTTAGGTGTGGGCATCTTCGCTATCACATTGACCTTCTCGGGGTCGACTTCTATTTCATTTTCTCCTGCTATATACCCTAGTAGATTTTCTGATGTGACCCCGAACACACACTTCTTGGGGTTGAGCCTAAGATTGTTTGTAGCTCAAAAACCCATCTGCAATACATAGTTGATACCGCAACACTATCCAACAAGACAACCATGTGAGGTAGAGGAAAATCGTCTATTGGGAAAGCTTTATTAAGGTCTATATAATCCACACACACCCTCACCCTTCCATTACACATAGATAGTATAATATTTGCTAACCACTCAGGGTACTTAACTACCTCTATGAACCCTGCTTCTATATGCTTCTGTACTTATTCCCTAATCTTTTCAACCCATTTTGGTCTCATTTGCCAAAGCTTATGTTTCATGGGCCTTGCATTCAGATAGGTTGGTATTACTTGTTGCGCAATACTCATTTCCACTCCGGGCATGTCTTCATACAACCAGGCGAATACTTTTGCATATTTTCTTAGTAAGCCCTCTAATTTTTCCTCTCATCATGGGTAACTTCACTTGCAATTAAGATATTCCTCGGGTTTTCACATGTAACAAGATTAAATGCATTTTAGTGGAATTGATGTCAAATATGCTCATGTCATGCATGTTATGACGTGTGCTAAAAGTAAAAAATTCAGGCCAGTAAGCTAAATCATTCATTTTATTGATTTCAGTTTCAAGATTACAAGATAGTTCGGGTACAAAATGATTCTCAGTATCATCATCTTCTTCTTTGGCGAGCTTAGGGTCTTCAAGCTTTAGTCATTCCAACTGGAGCAATTCTTCTTCCCATTTTTTCTACTGCTTCTTTCTTCATTTTTGTACACTTTTCCTCTGGTTCAACATCCTCTTCACCCTTCTTTACCATTGGGCTTCCTTCCTAACCGACTACATCGGTAAATATCTCGATGTTTGACACAGTGAATCCATTGACTTCGCATGGTTTTAGGTAAGGATGGCAACAGGCCGGGTTCGGGTCAGACTTTGATATGGCCGGCCCGAGCCCGGAAAATTAAATTTAGGCCCGGGCCAGGCTGTCATCGGGTCAGGCCGGGCCAGGCTGTCCTCGGGCCGGGCCGGGCCAGGCTGTCCCGGGCCTGATTTTTTTAATATAAAAAATTATAAATATAAAAAAATTTATTATATAAATATATATATTATATAAATAAAAATATATAATTATTTATTTTAAGCCCGGGTCAGGCCGGGCCTCTCATTTTGAAGCCCGACTTGAGTTTTTTTCACCCCGGGTCGGGCCTGGCCCGGGTTGTTCTGTCACCATTAGTTTTGGGGCTCCTTCATACCCCACATTTACAAAGCAGTTATACAATCTCATCCCTTTATTCTTGGGCCATACAATCTTATCCATTTATTCTTGGGCTTCTCCTCTCCTCTATCAGACTGATATCTCAATCCTCTTCATGTGGTTTGCCTTTTAAAATTAGACAGTGATATTATACCTCGGTTACGCACCCCCAACCTAGTGTTGGGTTTGTAGTTCATCCTTTCAATGATCCTAGTCACTTTAAGATCTACCCATCGAAGGTCGGTGCCACTTAAAATCTCGTAAATGGTTGGACCTCCAAGGTTGCCATAAATTTTCCTGTCTTAGCTCCAATAATGACAATACCTTCTTCATATGGGAATTTGATGACTTGATGTAGGGTTGATGGTACTCCCCCTAGCCTATGGAACCAATGCCTCCCCAAAAGTAGAGCAAAGGTAGCTGAGATGTTTGGTACAATGAACTTGACTTCATTTTCGATCGGGTCCATCATAGTTATGACTGTGAAAGTGCCATTTACTCCTCTCATGCTATCATCGTATGTTTTAATAATCATATCGTCGGAGATCGGTTCCTCTGTTCGGATGTCGAGTTTGGGTAATACTTTAAGTGGGCACACATTAATGGAAGAGCCATTGTCTTCCATTACACGTGAATTTCTCTTGCCCCTAACCTCGAACTTGATGCATATAGGCCTTTTATGATTCCTTCCCATAATTGAGAGCTCTTTTTATGAGAAAATGATGACTTGCTTGGTGTAGACATTGTATTTTCGCATGGCCCGATAATGAGTCTCCTATAGGGACACCACATGAAAGTTTATAGGGGTTATAAGGTTTAAATACTAGAGAAAAACCATCTAATCCGACCGGACATAACTATCACATATGGCTGGACATAACCTAAGTTAGGCCGGATATGCGGCACATTTCCAATTTTACTGAAGGATTCAATTTTTCCTTCCTTTTTAGCCAACTTCCATAAACACATATTCTTTCATTCTTAACCACTCTCCTTTAGTATTTTTTTTCTTATTACCATATTCCATAATTACTAATTTCTTTTTTTTAATAATTTCCTTATGAAAGAGATTATTTCCTTCTTTAACTACTAATTGCTACTATAAAAAGAGAAGCTTTACACAACCTAAAAGGATCCGAATTTTGAGACCTAAAATTGTATCTTTACCAAAGAAATCAAAAAAGCACTCACACACAGCAACAACAAAAAAAGACTACCAATCCCTTAAATCTTTCTCCAGCAGGCAGATCCTATAATCAACTAAAACACTCAGACGTATTCTCAGAGTCGAGTAACACCTAAAGTAAGACCTGAGGGCCCTTAAACTTTAATTTTGTAAATGTTTTGACATAGTATATCTGGCAGACATCTTGTATGTCCGACCGGATATGCATCCGTCATAGATTAAGTCTGGTCGTATATAAGGCAATATCCGGCAGTATAGTTTCCTGTGATATATAGGATGGAAACATAGACGTAAATTTCGTAACCCAATTCGAATGGACAGTTGTACGGTTTGCACTTGAGATACAATTCCACGTACCAAGGAAAGGATGAGTGTCCATTATTTCAGTCTTTATATATGTTCTTGACTTTTATTTGGTATGATTCCTGTATGTTTATTCATCATTCGCTTTATTAGATTGCTTTGCCATTTGTTCTTTATCTTTTTATTATTGTTGCATGTGTTTCGTAATTCTGGATTATTTTGCACCTCCGACAAGACTTCCAGTAAGTCGTTTATCTTTATCTTTTTATTATTATTACATGACTCCTTTATTCTCCGGTTAGTCCCCCGCGGACTAATCCATACTCTCTACGAGCTTGGAGCTCAACATTGTAGTGTTCTTCAACGTCATAGGCATATCGGGAAATCCCGCTTCACTTTTACAAATGGAGACTCCACTAGGGATAAGGAATCAACCTTGAAAAATGCCTTATAGTATTTATAGTGAGATTGAAGTTAGACATGTCTTCATTTTTTGCATACCTTCTTTAACCCCAATGGAGTTGCGTATTGAGAAATCACTTTCACTTAAGGTGGTCGATTACTATGTAATGATAACCATCACTCATTGGCACGTACCCTTGGGTATATAAAATATATGTTCACTTGGTCATGTAAATCCTTGAGTAGAGAGACCTAGTTATGGACAACCCTTCGCCAATGAGAACCTAAACCTTACCCTATTGAGCCCACGTGGAAGCCCAAAGTTATTTTCCCATAAAATAAACCTCTTTAACGCTTCTGTATGAACCCTAACCATTTGGAGTAACGCAACCCTTCTACCATGAAACAAAGAACTTATTGGGCCTTTTCAAGTGGGACAAGTTCGTGCTCCATGATAATTAGGCTGAATGCTTAGAAATGTCCATGGGGAACCTTGTATGCAAACCCTGTTGGACTTGGAATGTTTAGTTTCTATCCAAAGATGCCAATACACGTGTCTGATACTCATACTGGCTTTCATCAAGAAATGTACACCTCATTTTGTTCCATTTGGACAACCTTAAATATTTTCAAGCCCATCATAAAATAACCATGATTATTAAGGTTCCAATTCGTCATTCTAAGACAATAGAATGATCCTCATATTAGGTTTAATCATTATGTAAATGGGCGGTCTTTGTCTTTTAATGATGGAAAAGAACTGAGGTAGCTAAGGTTCATCTTTTAGCATGAGGATAGAGTGAGCTTGTGAACCCATGTTGGTGCTTGAGCTAAACCAAAAATATGACAATTATTGGACTTACCACGTGTGCGGGGGCAATAAGGTTGGAAAGACGTATGCTGCTATGTGAAAAAACCATGCATCTCATGCATACATGCATCTCACGCAACGTGGTAACCGTTTGTGATTGCATCCATCATAGTGGAACATTAGGTTATAGAGAATGGAAGACTAGTGAAGAAACTAATCACCAATAACGTAGAAATGGCCAACAATGATAGTTCCCGAGTGGAACAATTAAAGAATACCATAAACAAGATGGTAGAACAGTTGCAGACCATGCTTAGTGCCCTAGCCAACCTGACAATAATCCAAGCAGCACCTCAAGTAGTGAGGGTTGAAACTAGTGAGAGGAAACATGATGAGCCCGACAATAGAGGTGAGAAAGACCATGCCTAATAGGATAAGGAGGATATAGCAGAATACACAGTATGGAAAAGGGCCAAGCCTCAGGCCGAACTTGAATTACAGCAGTTAAAGAAACAGATGGAAGCAGTGACCCAAAAGATGAAAGGGAAAATGATGATTTGTTAGACTACAACACTTGGCCTTCAAGGAACAGTTGCCTACCCAATTTAAAATGCTCGAAATGGCAAAGTTCAATGGAAAATGGGACCCGAATGCATACCTCCGCCAAAATGTATTTTGATGAGTGCAACTGGAATGTCCCAACACCAAGTGCAGAAGATGTTTGGGATGTCATTGGAGGGAGCTCACATGGTATGGTACCATGGCCTTGAGAAGAAAGTAAAGGAGGATTGGAGAGCACTAGTTGAAGCTTTCTTGAGCCAATAGGTCACAGATATGGAGATTGACGTATCACTCTCAGATTAGAAAACACCAAGCAGAAGCAAGAAGAGAGCTTTAAGGAGTACGTTGACCGCTAGAGAAGCCGACTCTTGAAGATGAAGACGCGTCTGTTATAAAATGACCATATCAAGATGATAATCAAAGGCACCAAGCCTTCAATTTATTACAATGTGAGAATTATGACTTCTATTATCTCCAATTTTTGACAATTGAAGGAAATTGTTATGGATATGGAAGAGAAAAACTGAGAATATAAAGTTTTATAGCAACAAAAAGACCACGGGAGGACCCTCTGGCACCAAGGCCAGTCCATCTGAAATTACCGCTATAAGGAACAAGAGGTTTTCCAATCTTGGCAGACTTTTGTCAAGGGTACTTGAGAAATTAAAAAGACAGAGCCTACTACCGCCTTTAGAACCTAAACCACTACCAAACCTTATCCCTCGCCATATCTACATGGACCAGTA
>SKCR01032386.1:0-21639 GCA_019454045.1 Zanthoxylum bungeanum
AATGATGAAACTATACCATTAATCTTCAAATACACAAGAACTTCGTAGATCGGATAGAGTCAGAAAACAACCTAGGGTATGGGTTTCTGATCTAACCTCATAAAGATGTCAATCTTGTGAAGGTATATCCACCGACTACGTTATGAGGAAGTGATACGAGGTATCGACTCCCTGTTATGGCAAAGTGCCATGAGTCCGAAATGGATTCCATGTATAACAACTATGTTTGGATACTAGTTGTTGAACCACAAGGCGTTGTGCTATGGTACATTAAACGTCTTCAAGGAAGACATACATGGAAGGCAACATACCAACGTGCAAAGCTAGCTTTCGACGGAAAGGTATCGTTATCAACATTTTGTTAATAACGGTTCAACCTTTTACCTGTTGCCATGGTAAATCCATTTTGAAGATGCTTGTTGATAACTGTATATTTCATTTATGAAATATGTCAGTTACAAATCAAAATCGCTTTCCTGAAAAGGAAACCTTTTGGAGGATGTTTGGATCAATGCAAGCATAAGGTTCTTGGAACTGTCATTTTTGAAATAATCATAATAGTTTATGATTTGACTCAAAACGAAATAGTGTATATAAGGAGGTTAGTGGGAGAGCGCACTGACAGTGAAATTCCTATAAAGCTATTGTTGAAAGCTTGGCTTTCAATAGAAATTCTCCGTAGAATTCTGAGAGATAACAACCTTTATTAGAGGTATAAAGATCTACTGGGATAGATTTGGAGTTGTTAACACTCTCTAGGAAATTGTACATTTAAAATGTACTTGTATTGGTGTCTCATACGCTTCAAGCATATGGAGTCACAATCAGGTCAATCCAAGTGACAGTCGCTAGGATTGAAGGTAAGAACATCTGTTAGTATCTCAGAGAACTAAAGATGCCATCTTAAACTATGGAGAAGGAGAACTTGAAGTGACTGGGATCACTGCTGCAAGTTTCCAAACAATTAAATACTGCGGTACTATAAATTTTGAATAACGGGACAGTGAGCTGGAAATCTTCCAAGCAAGATAACTGTTGCCGAATAAACAACAAATGCGGATTATTGCTGCAGCTGAGGTAGCAATAGAAGCCATTTGGATCGAAAGTAAATCTAATTAGATTAGATATAGTTCTTTAGCAGCTGAGCTAGGCGTCAGCAGCACAGGCTAAGGAATTAAAGGTCTCATCAACGATCCAGATATATACTTCTTTATCATCTGATTCGTTCGGATCATACATCATGGCGATGTGATGATCGTTATAAATCGCGTCAAACGATAATCGAACAAATCCGCTGACGAAAACCTTTCCTCAGCAATTTGAGCGAACCTTACATAGTTCGGGTGTAGGACACTTGAGTGACTCGCTACGTGCCAAGTGGGAGATTGTTGGATAATATGACCCATAGCGTCACTATTTGCACAGATCATTGTGTTGTTGTAGCAAATTAACTATGTAACAAGGAAATTGCACTCTCGTCATTTGTGATTAGATCACCTTAGATATATAAATGAAGAGAGGTCCCTATGATTAGTTCCTGGATTGAGATGATATGAGACAGTATCAGTCCACGAAGGATTAATCATTAAATATCCCTAGCCGTAGTATTATCGAGACTGGACATCGATAATGCGGAATAGGCTAGTATTGCACTTGTGCGCGTTGTGAGGGCACAACGGCATAGTTCTCATATATATAAGTATTGGATACTTGTGCAAGTGCGATAGGAGGTCGTGTTTCACTGATGGTACGGGAAACAGCTTCGCTCTGGATAGACCCTTCGGAACCCCATTGGTATTATGACTAGGTGTCTATGGGAGGCCGAAATCAAGGTAGGTGTGTATAGTCTTAACTTGAGGCTTACATCGCTAATACTTACGACATCGGTAAACTTTGGTTTTGGTGGTGGGGGATCTTAACTGGTTCTGTGTTCACCTCTTCTGGGTTTATCAGGAATCGTAGTGTATTGGATGTGATGTAAAGACGGAAGTGTCACTCCAGTTATAATGGAGATGATGTCACGCAGGATACGGTATTAGTGCTCTTTTAGTGATGCGCATCCAATCGTGATATTATGACCAGGTCATGAATATCCGATTATAGAGACTAGTTACCAGACATCCGATATGTGTTTCGGATGGGGCAGACACTTATCCAGCCCCAGCCCTAGCACGTGATTATCCGATACTGGGCCGATATGCACAATACAATTGTATACTACGCTTGATACAGATCTAGATATTCTTTGATGAATATGTCCGGAGAACCTGGGAAGACTTGGTGCTTTGCTAGGAGTCGACCTTATCTCGTAAATCGGTAGAACGTAGTACTTGGTACGTACGTGATTCGGATACTCCGACGACCGTATTTACCGCCAGATTATCCGGGGATCTCATGGGTCGCTTCCCGATAATCCACCGATGACGCACAACTCGCACTCTTGAATAATCTGGGATTATAATAGAAGAGAGAGAAAATTAATGTAGGATTAATAACGGAGATATTTTATCCGGGATAAAATGTCGTCTAAAGAGAGAGAACGATTAATTTGGAATAATCGATGAATTAATATATTCGATATATTAGACGAAATTAGATTTCGACGCGAATTAAAATTAGATTTTAATTCGGGCAAACGAGTTAATTCAGAATAATTCGTTAGCGACGTAAATAATAATTTCGCCAGGCGTAATTATTTATTTAAATTCGATTGAATTAACGTCGCGACGTAAGCTCGGTATTTCGGAAATATCGAACCCGAACGCGTGAGTGCACGTGGGCCCACTTTCATTTGGAAACGTGTGGGGCCCACATGACACATGTCATTCTAATGCTTTGCATGTAGTAGTGTACAATGCACTCAATGTTATGCATGGAAATTGAGTGTTTGACACTCTAAGCTATTGCATGTGTTGTGTCATAAATTTATTATTAATTTAATAAATTATGGCATAAATATAAATTGATTTTTGGTAAATCATTTTAATTAACATAACACATTTTTCTCTCAAAAATTTCTCTCTTCCTCTCACGGTAATGGTGGCCATTTCTTCACTGGTTTTGAACTAGTTTGGGCGTGAGTTTAGGGGAGCAAGAGTTGGGTTTTCATGGTGAAAACCGCAAGTGCTAGCACACTACGAGTCTTGCGAAGGTGGTAGGGAGGTTCCCCCATGAGACGGGATCCATCCGACGAAGCTCGGAGCTCCGTTTCTTCACTCAATTTTCTGTTTTTGTAGGACAGTGGACTGTTGCAGTGATGAGATCAATGCAGTGCGTTTTTGGGCTTGGATCATCTCCAAATCGACTCTACCGATCAATGTGAGTATTCCGCTACCTCCGTTGATGTGTTCACACATAATTTCATGTCTTGTTTGATCTTGGGACCTTATAGAAAACCAACACTTTCCTCTATCAAAATCTTATGTATGGACCGATGCCCAATCTCGACAACAAGAAACGCAAACTCAATGTTAATGACTTATATTCAGTAATACTTGCTCTATAACTTTGAAGATATATATTTTTAAACTTATACAACAACTGATACAACATCAATGACTGATACATGACTTCTTTCTGACTCTAGTTGAGCCTTTTCTCTCTCTGACTTGACCTGGTGGACTAAACCCACTAGTGACTGCCATCAGTATTAGTCCCCTCGAGCTCGTCCTCCGGAACTACCCATAAAAACAAACAATGGAAGATAGGTTAGATCGTTTGAACGATCTAAGTGAGTAGACAATTTAAAATGAAAACTGGAATACTATTATGAAAATGTTTGATTCTAAAACCAATATTCTTTCGAGAAATAACTTTATATGTAAACCCTTTGCTTGTTTGAAAACTTTGAACTATTTTCAGAGAATTTTGTCTGGAATCTCTTTTATAAAACTTATATTTTCTGGAAAAATCTCTTATAAAAACACTGTTTCTGAAAACTTTCATTTCTAGACAACTTCTCTCTAAGCTTTATTTCTGAATATTGAAGCCTTCCTCAGCCCGACTCATGTCACCATACCGTATTGAAAGACTAGCTTCTTCAGCTAACAGAGCAGCGTCATTGGGGCACTCATGTAAAGCACACTGCACTCTATCCAACTCCCTTCTATTCTCCAAAACCCTACACGGAATCTTAGAGAAATGCTCAACATTAAACTTCTTCAAGGCCAACTTAACACTCTTCAGCTTACAACATAGACGGAACATCGGAGTTGTTAGTGTCCTAGACATACCACGGGATCTCTAAGCGTGATTCGTGTATGAATAAAATCAAAAATAAGTTGCAGAGGACTTACATTGATCGGCTTGAGTTCAAAACTTTTATGGATGTTGAAGCTTTCAAGCTCGTGGGTGAGTAGTATCCCTATCACCTTGAAATGACTCCCATATGTGCTAGCAAGAACAAATGGAACAAATTTTATCTCCCAAGAATAAACAAATTTATTCAAGAGAGAGAGAAGCAATCGGCCAAATTGAAGCAAGGCCATTCGGCCAAGCTTCACAACATAGGCCATTCGGCCTAACAAATCAGAAGCAATCGGCCTATTGGAGAAGAAAAAACAAAATTGCTTTTCGGCATACTAAAAGAGCAGAGGCCAAATGCCCTTTTCTTTTTTCAAAGAAAAAGCAAAAGTGTTACTTTTTTTTAATCTTCAATCAGAGGCAATTATATATTGAAAAGGAGAAGCCACACTTTAAAAAACAATGTCCACTTGCTCATTTTGTTTGTTCGGCTAAGGAGAGAGAAATTAATAAATTCCAAAAAATAAATTCATTAATTAATTGTGTTATGTATTTGGACTTAGTAGGTGTATCAAATCCATTTATTTCATTGCCAACCACTTACATCAATTATTGACAATTGATGTAAGTCTTGGGTCACACCCATTTAATTCAAAATTTGGTTGGCTTACACAACACACTTTGGGCTCAGGTTCGTTTAATCCGATTAAACGAATTTTCCGTCGCGACGTAATTACATCTAATTTAATTAAATAATAATGCCTCGTAAAATTATTACGGAACTCGCTTACGAATTAATTCTAAATTAATTCGTTCGTTTGAATTAAAATCCAATTTTAATTCCGCGTTGAAATTCGATTTCATTGGTATATCTAATATATTATTTTAGCCCAATTAAATAAATTAAATTTATTTTACCAATTAATTCCAAATTAATCGTGTTCTCACCTCTCGACGAATTTAATCCCAGATAAATTCTCGATGCAATTAATCCCAGATTAATTCTTTCTCTGATAATTAATCCCAGATTAATTCTTGCCGTAATTAATCCCAGATTAATTTTCTCTATTGATAATTAATCCCAGATTAATTTTCTCTCTCATGATAATCCCAGATTAATTCTGTTCGAGTCAAATATCATCAGTGAATCTTTGGGATGTGACCCAAGAGATCCCTGGATATATTGGCGGTAAATACGGTCATCAAACTATCCGAACACGTGCGTACCCGGTACCACGCACTTACTGATTTACAAGACATGGTTGGCTTCTAGCAAAGCACCGTGCCTACCCAATTCTCCAGAAATATTCTTCCACTGAATACAAGATCTTTGTCAGGCGTAGTATACTTAGTATTGCGTATCACGATCCAATATCGGATGTCACATGCTAGGCCTGGGGCTGGAGTTATGTCTGCCCCGTACGAAGCATATATCGGATCACAAGCAACTAGTCTCTTTATGATCGGAAAGTCATGACCTAGTGATACTTCCCCGATGGCTATAGCACTTAGAGTACCAGTTATGTATTCCTGTGTGATCATTATCTCCATATGACTGGAGTGATACTTCCATCTTGACATCACACCCAATACACTACGATTCTCAATATACCCAGAAGAGGCGTACAGAACCTGTTAATGCCCCGGACGACCAAAACCAAAGTATATTGATTGTCGCAAGTATTAGCGATGCAATTCTTAGGTTAAGACCAAATACACCTACAGTGATTCAGATTCCCATAGACACATAGTCATACTACCAATGGGATTCTGAGGGGTCTATCCAGAGCGAAGCTGTTTCCGTACCATCGGTAAACATAACCTCTTATTATACTTGCATGAGTATCCAATACCCAAATATATGAGAATTATGCTGTTACGCTTCCATAACACGCACAAGTGTAATACTAGTCTATTCTGCATTATTGATGTCCAATCTCGATAATACTACGACTAGGGATATTTAATGATTAAACCTTACGTGGATTAATACTGTCTCATATCTTATTAATCTGGTACTAATCATATGGAATTTTATCATTTATATATCCGAGTAATCCAATTACAAATGATAAACGAGCAATTTCTTTTATCACATAGTTAATTTGTACAACAACACCATGTTCTGTACAAATAGTGATGCTAAGGGTCATAATTATCCAAGAATCTCCCACTTGGCCTATAGCCAATCACTCAAGTGTCCCACACCTGAACTATGTACGGGTCGCTCAAACTTCTGCTGAGAAATGGCTTTCGTCAGCGGATTTACAAGGTTATCATCTGATGCGATTTATTCGATCATCACATTGCCACGATGTATGATCGAACGAATCAGATGAATTATTCGAAGTACATACTTGGATCATTGATGAGACCGTGATTCTTTAGCATGTGTTGTAGCCTAGCTCAGCAGCTAACAGAACTACTCCTAATCTAATTAGGAATTTTATAGATCCAAAATGCTTCTTTTGCTGCCTCAGCTGCATCAATGTTCCGCTTTTGTTGTTTATTCGTTAACAATATCTTGCTTGGAAGATTTCCAGCTCACTGTTCCGTTATTCAAACTATATATGTACCCTTATTATGACTTATAGTCGTTTTCATCGGTTTGGAAACTTGCAGTGGTGAAGCCAGTCACCTCAAGTTCTCATTTCCCCATATTCTCATAAAGCATCATTGGTTCATCAAAGATTCTCAAGGATGTTCTTTATTTCAATCCAGTGACCATCACCTGGATTGGCCTGATTGTGTCTACATATGCTCAAAGCATATAAGACAACAGGTCATGTACATATCGAAACGTACGAACACTGAAAGAGTGTCAGCAGCTTTCTAGATCTATCCTAGTAGATCTTTATTCCTAGAATAAAGTCTGCTTCTCCCAGGTATTCCATGGAGAATTTTTCATGAAAGCCAAGCTTTCACCGATTTTATTATGGGAATGTTATTTCTAAGAAGCAATACATTATAAATGTATAGGACAATCATTGTCAGTGCGATCCCACTAACCTTCTTATATACACAAGAATCATCTTCGTTTTGAATAAAATCATATACCATTATGATCCCATTAAAACTTTGGTTCCAAGAACGCAATGCTTGCTTCAATCCATGAATGGATCGGTTTAACTTGCAAACCTTGTTTGCATATTTTGGCCCAACAAAACCGTCAGGATGTTCTTTACATCCTCCAAAAGGTTTCCGTTAAGGAAAGTGGTTTTGGCGTCCAGCTGTCATATTTCATAAATGAAATATGCAGTTATAGCAAGCATTTTCCGAATGGATTTAATCATGGCAACAGGTGAAAAAGTTTCGTCGTAGTCGACACTATGTCATTGACGATACCTTTCTGTACAAGCCTAGCTTTATACATTTGTATGTTTCCATCCATGTATATCTTCCTTGAAGACTCATATAGTACTAATAGGCACAATGCTTTCTAGTACATCAACCAGTGTCCAAACTTGGTTGTATACACGGAATCCATTTTGGACTTCATGGCACTTTGCCATGAAAGGAGTCGATACCTTGTATCACTTCCTCATACGTAGCTGGTTCGTCTTCCTCAATAAGATTGATATCTACATGAGGTGAGATCAGAAACCCATACCTCTCAGGTTGTTTTCTGACTCTCTCCGACCTACGCGGTTCTTGTGTATTCGAAGATTGTGGTACAATTTCATCCCTGATGAACTGTTTGTGTTTCGTAAAGGAGTCGGTGCCTGAAACAGTATTACTCTGATTTTCATCGAGTTTTACTTTCCTCCCACTTACCACTGCATATCGGAGTTCCTCTTAAGAAAATCGCATAGAGAGCAACAATTACATTGTTCTCTTGTGAGTTGTATAAGTATTATACTTTGGTTTCCCTAGGACAACCAATTACAAATAGGCACTTATCCGAATTGGGTTATAGTTTGGTATCATCCAAACGTATAGAGTATGACCAGCATTCCCAAATCTTCAGGAATGAGAAACCCGATTTCTTTCCTGTTCATATCTATTATGAAGACTGTCTAAGAGATTTTCATGGAACCTTATTCAAGATAAATATTGCACTGTTTAATGCCTATCTCGTGAAGGAAATTGGTAGCTCAGAGCGACTCATCATTAACCTTACCATGTCCAACAAAGTTTGGTTTCTCTGTTCGGACACACTGTCAAATTGAGGTGTCCTGGGAAGAGTCCACTGTGAAAGAATACCATACTCTTTCAAGTAATCTTGAAACATGTTTAAGTATTTTACACTATGGTCCGACCATAATATCTTTAATACTTTTACCGGTCTGTTTTTCTACTTCATGTCGAAACTCTTTGAATTACTCAAAAGTTTCTAACTTATGTTTCATAAGATACACATAACCGTAACGCGATGCCACATCCGTAAAGGTTACGAAGTATTCATATCCACCTCTAGCCAAGCTAGACATGGGCCCACTTACGTCACCATGAACAAGGGCTAACAGATTGGTGGCACTTGCACTTTTACCAAGTAAAAGGTGTTTTAGGCACTTTGCCTAATAAACTAGATTCATAGAAATCATTTGAATTAGAATCAAATCTGTCCTAGTATCCACTCTTCGAAAGTGTGGATATATGAGTCTTGTTAATGTGTCCCAGACAACAATGCCACTTTTAAGTCTCAACGGATTTACTCAGTTTGAGCTTTTGTTTGTCATATTATATGTTTGAGACTCATTTATATTCTAAATATAAATATTTTTATTCACATCTAATGTGATTATCTCAATATCATCTTTATAACACAAAACACCCAGTGTTTCAGAATATAAAGGTATACCCGCAACGGGTTAAACTAGATACAAAGATAATATTCCTAGTCAAACTAGATACATTATAATAGTCTCCTAATTTAAGTACATGTCGAAAGGGCAGTTCCAAAACTTAGATTCCTACGGCCAAAATAGCGACTCTCGTCCTGTTTCCGACTTGTAGGTCGATCTCATCTGAAGCCAGTTTCCTGCTTATCAGCAAATCCCGCACATCAGTACATATATTCATGTACCACATCTAGTATCAAAAATCTAATTTTAAAACCAGTAGTGAACATGTTTATAACAAACATTCTTACATCGCGACGTTAATTCAATCGAATTTAAATAAATAATTGCGCCTGGCGAAATTATTATTTACGTCGCTAACGAATTAATTCTGAATTAACTCGTTTGCCCGAATTAAAATCTAATTTTAATTCCGCGTCGAAATCTAATTTCGTTTAATATATCGAATATATTAATTTTCCGATTAATTCCAAATTAATCGTTATCTCTCTCTAGACGATATTTTATCCTAGATAAAATATCTCCGTAATTAATCCTAGATTAATTTTCTCTCTCTTCTATTATAATCCCAGATTATTCAAGAGTGCAAGTTGTGCGTCATCGGTGGATTATCGGGAAGCGACCCATGAGATCCCCGGATAATCTGGCAGTAAATACGGTCGTCGGAGTATCCGAATCACGTACGTACCAAGTACTACGTTCTACCGATTTACGAGACAAGGTCGACTCCTAGCAAAGCACCAAGTCTTCCCAGGTTCTCCGGACATATTCATCAAAGAATATCTAGATCTGTATCAAGCGTAGTATACAATTGTATTGTGCATATTGGCCCAGTATCGGATAATCACGTGCTAGGGCTGGGGCTGGATAAGTGTCTGCCCCGTCCGAAACACATATCGGATGTCTGGTAACTAGTCTCTATAATCGGATATTCATGACCTGGTCATAATATCACGATTGGATGCGCATCACTTAAGAGCACTAATACCGTATCCTGCGTGACATCATCTCCACTATGACTGGAGTGATACTTCTGTCTCGACATCACATCCAATACACTACGACTCTCTGATAAACCCAGAAGTGGTGTACGCAGAACCGGTTAAAGCCCTGTACCACCAAGTCCAAAGTCTATCGATTATCGTAAGTATTAGCGATGCAAGTCTCAGGTTAAGACTATACACACCTACCTTGATTTCGGCCTCCCATAGACACCTAGTCATAATACCAATGGGATTCCGAAGGGTCTATCCAGAGCGAAGCTGTTTCCCGTACCATCGGTGAAACACGACCTCCTATCGCACTTGCACAAGTATCCAATACTTATATATATGAGAACTATGCCGTTGTGCCCTCACAACGCACACAAGTGCAATACTAGCCTATACCGCATTATCGATGTCCAGTCTCGATAATACTACGGCTAGGGATATTTAATGATTAATCCTTCGTAGACTGATACTGTCTCATATCATCTCAATCCAGGAACTAATCATAGGGACCTCTCTTCATTTATATATCTTTGGTGATCTAATCACAAATGATGAGAGTGCAATTTCCTTGTCACATAGTTAATTTGCTACAACAACACAATGATCTGTGCAAATAGTGACGCTATGGGTCATTTTGTCCAACAATCTCCCACTTGGCACATAGCCAGTCACTCAAGTGTCCCACACATGAACTATGTACTGTTCGCTCAAATTGCTGAGGAAAAGTTTTCGTCAGCGGATTTGTTCGATTATCGTTTGACGCGATTTATACGATCATCACATCGCCACGATGTATGATCCGATCGAATCAGATGATATAGAAGTATATATCTGGATCGTCGATGAGACCTTTAATTCCTTAGCTTGTGCTGACGCCTAGCTCAGCTGCTAACAGAACTTATATCTAATCTAATTAGATTTACATTCGACCCAAAAGACTTCTATTGCTGCCTCAGCTGCAGCAATAATCCGCATTTGTTGTTTATTGGGCAACAGTTATCTTGCTTGGAAGATTTCCAGCTCATTGTCCCGGTGTTCAAACTTTATAGTACCGTAGTATTTAATCGTTTGGAAACTTGCTGCAGTGATCCCAGTCACTTCAAGTTCTCCTTCTCCATAGTAAAAGATAGCATCTTTAGTTCTCCGAGATACTAACAGATGTTCTTAACTTCAATCCAGTGACTATCACTTGGATTGACCCGATTGTGACTCCTTATGCTCGAAGCGTATGAGACACCAATACAAGTACATTTTAAATGTACAATTTCCCAGAGAGTGTTAACAACTCCAAATCTATCCCAGTAGATCTTTATTCCTTGAATAAAGGTTGTTACTGATACTGTCTCATATCATCTCAATCCAGGAACTAATCATAGGGACCTCTCTTCATTTATATATCTTTGGTGATCTAATCACAAATGATGAGAGTGCAATTTCCTTGTCACATAGTTAATTTGCTACAACAACACAATGATCTGTGCAAATAGTGACGCTATGGGTCATTTTGTCCAACATGTATACCCTAACCTTTTTCCTCTGAATCAACTAGGCCTTGGCTTTGGCACAACAAACCTAGTGATCCCAGTCAAGCGCGGACCCATTGACATGGAAGCTTCATAATCAATGTCAATGGACAAGAAGTGGTCTTGACTTTGGCCAACAAACCACAACTTGGACACGACACCGATATGGAACAAATCCTCGTGATTAAAACACATCTTCGACGGACAAGGGCTTGACTTTGGCCAACAACCCCTGCCAATCTCGGATCTTGAGTAAGAATCACTCAATGGAAGGAAAATAAACGCTTGATATTTAACGAGGGTTTTTCGCGTGCAAATTGGCTACCAATTTAATTATCTTTGTTAAGGTCTCATCATCATACACCCTTAAACATGCATTCTAAATACATAATAAAGCGAGTATGAAAATAAATAATAATGATATGCGGATGGATACTTAACACATTGATCCTAGATCAAATCTCTCCCTTTCTCACTCAAGCTAGCACTAGTATTACTTCTACCCGTTACACTACACTTCTAAAGAAACCTCATATACATAGAGGGGAATAGGTGAGAAGAGAATACAAAGAGAATAGAGGTGATAAGGCTGGACACGCAGGTCCAATTTAATAAATCGAATTTATTACAACAATTTCTAAAATTGCCCCACCCGACTAATATCCATCCGATTTACATTATTCATACAACACAACCACGTATTCACACACATAAGCATGCTATCAATCAATCAATCAAATTAATTAATCTGATAATTAAGTGATCATCCAATGTTCAAACAACGATTTGATTTTGTTCGAGTCAAACTCGTTTTTGCGAATAAGTACTTAAAGTACGAATTCATGAATTAAATTACACTACATCATTAAATCTAATTTAACATGTATTTAATACTAATTCACTATTCAATTCCAAATTAAATGTTACACTTTTATTTAATAAACCTTTATGATTTAAATTCCAAATTTAATCGTAACGCGTCTCAAAGACCGATTAACGTCCAACGTCAATTCAATTAAAGTCCAATGGGCCTTTAATTGATTTCTTAAGGCGTGGACTTTTGGTCAACTCGGGTCAAACCAATAACCAAAGTCCAATCCGGGATTTACCCCATAAGCCCATAAATCAATCTTGGCCCATTAGGCCCAATTGAACTTTAAAGGTTCATTAAGTCGCATTTGGGCTTTATGGTTAAGGTTTTGGGCCCAATTGGATCCAATCCATTTGGCCTAAACCCAACTTGATAAAACCAAGCCCAATAGGCCCAAATACAACATTAAAGTCCAATTTCCAAAATTAGGCCCAATTAATTAAATATACAAAATCCAATTTCATATTCAATTAAACTAAAGTGTATTACATGATTAATCAACTAAATCAACATTTCTAAAACACTAAATTAGTCCAATTAATCATACTCAATTCCTTATTATATGTCCAACACACAAATTGAAAAATCAAACCCATTTACATGCTACAAAGCTCTCGGCCAATGAGGGATTTTGTGTCCTATTCGGTTTCAATCCAATCGAACCCACAATCGACATTAAATCACCATCCAATTTGATTTCATACACATCCAATGTCACAAAATCAAAATTACCAAGACATTTGAGGGCATACACCAATTCGGCCAACATGAGAATTTTGGGGATTTATGTTCAATTCAAAGTACAATCCAATTGACCATAAATTAACATCATCCTACATGATTCTAACTCATCAAATGAACCAAAAACAAAAATTCCAAGAATCCAAAATCATCCACACATTCGGCCAAGTGAAGCAAATTGGGGATATTTGTTCAATTCAAAATTCAATCTAATTAACTTCAAATTAACATCATCCAACATCATTAAAACTCATCCAATGAACCAAAATGAAAAAAAATTCCAAATTTCCAAACATGCTTCAACATTCGGCCAACATGAATAAATTGGGGAAAAATTATTCCAAATTAATTTTCTTGAAATTGATCCAATCCAACTTCAATTAAAGATCATTTAAACATGCTCAATTAATCAATTTAACCAAATCATGCTCAAAATCAAAATACCCAATTTTACATTCACATTCGGCCAAGGTCATCAATTTGGGGAAAATAATTCCAAATCATTTTTCAACAAATTGGTCCAACCAAAATGAAATTAAACATGTTATAAGCATACTTAAACAATCAATTTATTCAAATCATGCTCAACAAACATTTACCGAAATTTTAAGCCCTAAAATTTCATGCTTGAACCTATAGCTCTGATGCCATTGTTGGTTCTTATCTAGGTCCCAAGATCGAACAAGACATGAAAATAATGCGTGAATACACCAACGAAGATAGCGGAATACTTACATCGGTTGGTTGAGTCGAATCGGCAACAAACAAAGCACAAAATGCTCATTGGTTTGGCGCCACTGCATGCAGTTCACTGCCTTCTGTCTTCTATTTTTGAGCTGCGAAATGAAGCTCCTAACTTCGTCGGATGGATCCCGGCTCATGGGTGAACCTCCCTACCACCTTCGCAAGACTCGTAAGTGTGCTAGCACTTGAATTTTCACCATGAAAACCCACTCTTGCTTCCCCTTAGTGTCACGCCATTTCTGGTTCTGAA
The DNA here is from genome assembly GCA_019454045.1 of Zanthoxylum bungeanum. Taxonomy (NCBI): domain Eukaryota; kingdom Viridiplantae; phylum Streptophyta; class Magnoliopsida; order Sapindales; family Rutaceae; genus Zanthoxylum; species Zanthoxylum bungeanum. The sequence continues at coordinate 14,166 of SKCR01032386.1, forward strand.
CCAGTCCATTTTGTTCAGTTTTGTGCGTGAGAGAAGAGAAAGAAAAATGGAGAGATAGAAATGTGTTGACTTGTTACAAAAAGGTGTAAAAGCTTTCCCTTTTATATTTTCCAAAAATATAAAATGATTTACCTTTTGCTTTAATTCAAAATCAAGCAAAAAGTTGGAGCCAAAAGCATAAAGTTTTCCCTCCAAAATGCTTTTACACTTTTTGTCAACTTTAAGTCATATCAACTTTAATAAAGTGACATGTCTTTGACGCTTGATGCGACTTGCGTCGCCGCACTCGAATTTGAAATACGAATGCGCTCGCAATCACACCCGGGCTCGGGTTCGTTAATTCCAAATTAACGATTTTTCCGTCGCGTCGTAATTAAATGATTACGCCTAGCGAATTCACTATTCACCTCGCTAACGAATTAATTCTGAATTAATTCTAAATTAATTCGTTCGACCGAATTAAAATCTAATTTTAATTCCGCATCGAAATCTAATTTCATTTAATATATCGAATATATTAATTTAATCGATTAATTCCAAATTAATCGTTATCTCTCTCCTGACGATATTTTATCCTAGATAAAATATCTCTGTAATTAATCCTAGATTAATTTTCTCTTTCTTCTATATAATCCCAGATTATTCAAGAGTGCGAGTTGTGCGTCATCGGTGGATTATCGGGAAGCGACCCATGAGATCCCCGGATTAGCTGGCAATAAATACGGTCGTCGGAGTATCCGAATCACGTACGTACCAAGTACTACGTTCTACCGATTTACGAGACAAGGTCGACTCCTAGCAAAGCACCAAGTCTACCCAATTCTCCGGACATATCCATTTAAGAATATCAAAGATCTGTATCAAGCGTAGTATACTAATGTATTGTGCATATCGGCCCAATATCGGATAGTCACATGCTAGGGCTGGGGCTGGATAAGTGTCTGCCCCGTCCGAAGCACATATCGGATGTCTGGAAACATAGTCTCTATAATCGGATAGTTATGACCTGGTCACAATATCCCGATTGGTTGCGCAACACTCAAGAGCACTAGTACCGTATCCTGCGTGACATCATCTCCATAATGACTGAAGTGACACTTCCGTCTCGACATCACACCCAATACACTACGACTCTCTGATAAACCCAGAAGTGGTGTACGCAGAATCGGTTAAAGCCTGTACCACCAAGACCAAAGTTTATCGATTATCGTAAGTATTAGCGATGTAAGTCTCAGGTTAAGACTATACACACCTACCTTGATTTTGGCCTCCCATAGACACATAGTCATAATACCAATGGGATTCCGATGGGTCTATCCAGAGCGAAGCTGTTTCCCGTACCATCGGAGAAACACGACCTCCTATCGCACTTGCATAAGTATCCAATACTTATATATATGAGAACTATGTCGTTGTGCCCTCACAACGCACACAAGTGCAATACTAGCCTATTCCGCATTATCGATGTCCAGTCTCGATAATACTACGGCTAGGGATATTTAATGATTAATCCTTCGGGGACTGATACTGTCTCATATCATTCTCAGTCTAGGAACTAATCATAGGGACCTCTCTTCATTTATATATATTTATGGTGATCTAATCACAAATGATGAGAGTGCAATTTCCTTGTCACATAGTTAATTTGCTACAACAACACAATGATCTGTGCAAATAGTGACACTATAGGTCATTTTGTCCAACAATGAGGACGTGTGGAAGCTGGGTGGCAGCGTGATGGTGGCAATTTGTATGAGGGAGGCGTATGTGTGTGAGAATTGTGAGATGGCAGGTGGCGTTAAGGGGCAATATGAGGTCAAGGTCTTAACGTGAATGAGGGTTCTGGTTTGTGTGTGAACAAAGGAAAGTGCAAGGGCTAATAATATAGGTGTGCGAATGGTAATAGATCGAGCCAAGACGGGGGTAGATGATACAATCAATATATGAAAGACGCGGCAAATATCGTGGTAAAGGTAGCCTTTTAGGCTTTTCTTCCCCCAAATGGAGAACCTTTTTAGTCCAACACAATGAGCCCATGCGCTTTTCATTACAATGCGTACAAAGATAAAGATAACTATATGAAACTTAGTATGTCCGATTGAACATATCTTGCATTCAACCGAACACACATCAACCGGCGCGGCAAAGTATCATGGTAAAGGGTTTTAACTCCTCCAAATAGGGGACCTTTCATCGCACTTACTAAGCCCATGCGCTCGATTGCATCATGCACACAAAGAATTAAAAAAACAATAATATCAAACTTAGTATGCCTGATTGAACATATCTTGCATTCAACCGAACACACATCAACCGGCGCGGCAAAGCATCGTGGTAAAGGGTTTTAACCCCACAAAATAGGGGACCTTTCATCGCACTTACTAAGCCCATGCTCTCGATTGCATCATGCAAACAAAGAATTAAGAACAATAATATCAAACTTAGTATGCCCGATTGAACATATCTTGCATTCAACCGAACACACATCAACCGGTGCGGCAAAGCATCGTGGTAAAAGATTTTAACCCCTCTAAATAGGGGACCTTTCATCGCACTTACTAAGCCCATGCACTCGATTGTATCATGCATAAACAAATAACATGCAGAATTCAAATGACGAAAAATAAATAAACCAAAGCAACATAAAACAAAAGAGGATGCTGTTTACTCAAGATGTACGTGGAGTTGTATCCCGAGTACAGATCATACTACCGTCCATTCGGAATCGGCTATGAAATTTATGTCCGGGTATCCATCCGATATACCGCGAGAGTTGACACATCTTTTATTTTATTCCAAGTCCACAACATACAATATTTCATAATACATGCATATTTATCTACTCAAGGGCCACAACATGCATTTTGACATAACAATCATGCGAACAATACTTAATGAATAATAAAAATAAAACTGAAAACGAATGTGGAAAATACCCTCAGGTCTAACCTCTTTTGCCGACTTTCGGACTTGCGTTTTGCGGAGATCGGAAGGGTAAAGCTCCTCCACTTCTCCGGTTCACTGGTTTAGCGTCTTAGCTCACAGTTTTGCTGTTTTTCTTGCTGTTTGGCCTCTGTTTTACTTCTGTTTTGCCTCCGTTTTGCTTCTGTTTTCTCTATATTTTCTGTTCACTGTTTCAGGTCTATTAGTGGACTGTTTTTGCATTTTTTAGGGTTGGGTTGCTGTTTTTGCGATTTTAAGGAGGCTTTGAGTGCAGTTTTTTTGGACTGCAGTTTTCGGTAATGGAGAGGCTTATGGGGGCTGCTTTTTTTTTTCGGTCATATGGGGGGTTTATGGGGCTGTATTTGCGTGTCCTAAGGCTGTGGTATAGGGTTGTGTATTCGGCTATGGAGGGACTTGGAGGAGGGGTGGTTGTTTCGATAATTGAAGGAGGTATAAGAGAGAAATTGTTTTACTTCTTTATGCTATTACCGTGAATGATATTGTGTGAAGGTGATGGGAAATTCTTTGCTTGTTTTCTTCTTGTGATGGGCGTGAACTATATGTGTGAAGGAGAGGATGGCTTTGTTTAGGGGTTGTTTATATAGAGAAGGGTTAGGGCTTCACCTTGTCTCACAAAGAAGGGATTTGGTGCATTTAATTAGGATATGATTTAGTGTTAGACAAGGAAAGCAATGGATTTGATTGGGGGACATGTCTTGGCTAGATTAGGAATACAATATATTTGATTGGTTAGGATTAGGCATTTAATTTGTTAGATTAGGAAGTCAATATTTTTTATTTGTTATGATTGATTTTAATTAGGTATATCATCTTTTTAATTAGGTATATAACATATTTGATTTGTTTAAATTAGGCATGATTTTATTTTATGTTTTATTTAATTTTGTAACTGATTTAATTATTATTTTATTTAATTACATTATCTAATTAATATTTAACTTAATATTTGATTTAATTTGGGTGTGTATTAGGGTGAATGGGCGTGTGGGCCTTGTAGTGGGCATGTGGGCCTTTGGTTGGTGGGTTTAGTTTGTGTGGGCTAGGTTTGTGGGCTTGCGGGGGTTTTAGGTCAATGACAAGGGGCTTGCGGGGATTTTGGGCCGAGGTTAGGTGATTTGTGAATGTTTTGGGACGGTGTGGGACACAGGATCTGGGGCGACGCATGCTGTTCTAGGCTCGCGGCCTAGTCGGGAGTACGGAGTAGCCACGGGGGACTAAACCGGAGAATAATGGAGTCGCCACCCGGTGTGAACCGTGAAAATGAGATTTAAGGCCGCACTCACCCCTCGCAAGGGAAGACCTCAAACCGTTGGGTTCAGAATGGTCCCTTACTTATGTCACTTATAATGAAATAATTTGTGGAATAATTTAATCAAGCTTAAGTAACACTTATTTCCAAGAGTGTCATGCTTCTAAGTTCACATGCATACATCAACAAGTTCATCTAAATTTACATGTAACACATATCTGAATTTGTATACAGCCTATTTGCATGTAATCTATGTCTCAATTTGCATACATAAGGATTAACATACGGCAAGCATACAAGTTAATAAACACATTACACTCATACATGTGGGGAATACAAATGAACGACACCTACACAACCTTGCATAATGCATATAAACAATCGGGTTCATCATACGAAGGAATAGCTACTAGGGACAATTATGTACGAAATCTGATGAAAATAACTCAGTTCAGTGGGTTTGCGTTCGCGTAGCGTTCGAGAACGCGTTCGAACGGAGCCAGACCTGATGCATGAAACACTAAGAAGATGCGTGCGCATTCGCGTAGCATTTGATAACACGTTCGAACGGTAAACAGAAGGTTCACATTCGTATAGCATTTGAGAACACGTTCGAACGGAACCAGACCTGATGCATGATACACTAAGAAGATGCGTGCGCGTTCGCGTAGCGTTTGATAACGTGTTCGAATGGTAAACAAAAGGTTCCCGTTCGTATAGCGTTCGAGAACGCGTTCGAACGAAACCAGACCTGATGCATGATGGAACTAAGAAAATGCGTGCGCGTTCGCGTAGCATTTGAGAACGTGTTCGAACGGTAAACAGAAGGTTCTCGTTCGTGTGGCGTTCGAGAATGCGTTCGAACAGAACCAGACCTGATGCATGCAACACATTCATAGACAAACAAATCCACAATGTGGGACCTCACGTATCCTATTGAACTCATCTTACATCCAACCGAATATACACCAACCGGCGCGGCCAAGCATCGTGGTAAAGGATTTTAACCCCTCCAAATAGGGGACCTTTAATCCGACTTACTAAGCCCATGCACTCGATCGCGTCATGCATACAAAGAATAAAGATAATAATATCAAACTTAGTATGCCCGATTGAACATATCTTACATTCAAACCGAACACACATCAACCGGCGCGGCAAAGCATCTTGGTAAAAGATTTTAATGTTAGACATTATGTCCCATAGCGTCACTGTTTGTAAATGATATTGTATTATTGTACAAAATTAACTATGTGATAATGAAATTGCCTTTTGCCGTTTTGTAATATTATTTACTTTGATATATAAATGGCGAAAGTCCATATGATTAATACCGGATTGAGATGATATGAGACAGTATCAATCCATAAAGGTTTAATCATTAAATATCCCTAGTCGGAGTATTATCGAGATCGGACATCGATAATGCGGAATAGACTAGTATTGCGCTTGTGCACGTTGTGAGGGCACAACGGCATAGTTCCCATATATTTAAGTATTGGATACTTATGCAAGTGCGATAGGAGGTTGTGTTTTACCGATGGTACGGAAAACAGCTTCGCTCTGGATAGACCCCGCGGAATCCCATTGGTAGTATGTCTGCGTGTCTATGGGAGGCCGCATCAGGGTAGGTGTATATGGTCTTAACCTGAGACTTACATCGCTAGTACTTGCGACAATCGGTAAACTTTGGTTTTGGTGGTTGGGGACCTTAACCGGTTCTGTGGATACCTCTTGGGTTTATCGAGAATCGTAGTGTACTGGATGTGATGTCGAGATGGAAGTATCACTTCAGACATATGGAGGTGATGATCACGCAGGACACAGAACTAGTACTCTATAAAAGGTTGCAACCGTCGGACAATATGACCAGGTCAGGATTGTCCGATTTAAAGAGACTAGTTGCTTGATGTCCGATATATGTTTCGTACGGGGCAGACACATTTCCAGCCCCATGCCTAACATGTGATCGTCCGATACTGGATCGATGTACGCAATACTACGGTATACTACACTTGATATAGATCTTATTCCTATAAGAATATTTCTGGAGAATTGGGTAGGCATGGCGCTTTGCTAGAAGCCAACCTTGTCTTGTGAATCGGTAAAAATGTAGTACGAGGTACGTACGTGTTCGGATTATCCGACGACCGTATTTACTGCCAACATATCCGGAGATCTCTTGGTTGCTTCCTGAAGATTCACCTATGATGTTTGATTCGAACTTTATAATCTTGGATTAATAACGGAGAAACTTTATCTTGGATAAAATGCCTTATTAGGAAAGAGAGAGAGAGATCGATTAATCTGGATTAATCGATAAAATAATATATTCGATATATTATTATTAAACGAAATTAGATTTCGACGCGGAATTAAAATCATATTTTAATTCGGGCAAACGAATTAATTTAGAATTAATTCATTAGCGAACTGAATAGTAATTTTGCAGGCGTAATTATTTAATTCACGTCGCGACGGAAATTCATTAATTTGGAATTAACGAAACCGAGCCCGTAAGTGCTTGCGGACACATTCGTATTTTCAATCGAGTGATATCCGCAATCACATCGCGATATCTCATTACTTAATACGAATAGATAGTGAATGTATCTAGTCACCTTTAAGGGATGATGCATTGTCTCTAATCTCAAAGTATGGTAATGATAGCAAATGATGAATCATTTTGGAGGGAAAGCCATGCACGGTTTTGGAAGGATTTTTTGCATTAAAAAATTCTTTGGTATTAGATAATCAATTCACTTTTCATCTTCCTTGGTCATTCACGTTTTTTGGCATGCAAAGAAAAAGAAATCAAAAGTGAAACACTCTCCTCTCTTCCTCTCTTGCTCCGCCGTTAGCTGCACCAACATGCAGAAAATTGTTTTCTCATTCTCCATTTTTGCTAGCACAGCAAGGAATCATAGGAGGTGATAGGGAAACCAACTTGGAGCTTGGAATACACAAGCTTAGAGCTTTCAACTCTTTTATCCTCTTGGCCGAAACTTCAAGGATCTTGGAGCTTCAACCTTTGTTCATCTTTTCATCACAAAAGCTTTGTAAGTATGATTCCACCATGCTTCAAGTTTATTATATATATTCATTGTTGTATTTCATAAGCTTAATCTTTCCTTGGGACATAAATAGAAACCAACAATGGTATCATGGAGCCATGGTTAAGCATGAAATACTTTAGGTTATTAAAATTTGGGTAAAATTGATTGAAGCATGTTCTTGTGAAATTTGATGAATGAGTATGCT